>OVBI01001942.1:0-26171 GCA_900406495.1 Sisymbrium altissimum | reverse complement strand
GCTATACGGCTAAATATTGTCTCCATAACCAATTTCCAGCTTATTAACTCTTAATAATATCCTTGAAAATCAATGGAAAAAAACCAAAGACACAAAATTAATAGTTTTCTGAATTAACATATAAATTTAATTATTAAAATTTATCTGTACAGCTATTTAAAGACAGGTAGTCTAAAGCAACCATTGACCCATAGATACATAGACCACCGAGTCAATCGTGTAAGTGTAACCATAATACAGATTAATAGTTATTGTACATTTTCAAATAGTTATTACACATCTGAAATACAGAATCTTATGTATATGTTAGGTTTGCGGGTATCCCAACTTTCCAGACTAATCAAATTGTGGATCCCAAATATTTTGCATATCATTGCTCTAGCTATTCTAGCAGTTTCTCACTATTTTGATGTTTGGTCGTTGTCTTTGTATTAAAATTTCACTATATAGATATTATTATTCTTTTCACAGTTCTATTGTCAATTCATAGATTTTCTTATCTTTACCAAAATGGTTTCACACATTTGTGTTTAGATATTTTGCCTCACTATATAATAATATATTACTTATTCGACTTGGTTGTCATTTTTTACTGTATGTTTCTCTTTATTACGTACCAAAATTTTATTACAAAGCATTTCAAAACATTGACTAATGGAATTTTGGAAATTCACAAAGTATAGAAAAAACATAAAAACTGATGAGCATTATAATAATATTTTACTTTTTTATTTTATTTTTATCTTTCAAACATAAGACTTTATTTTATATATGTTTAAATATCATTAAAAAAATCCAAATATGATATTTGTCTCAAATCTTATTTTATGAGAACTTATATCTTCAAAGCAGTAGATCTGATGATATTGAGCGATTCTACCAAATCATCACATAGTTGATGAGGATCTGGAATCACAGTTTCATCAACAGCTAAACTGATGATAAGCTTGTTTACATAACTTACAAAATGGATATTGAGAACCTTGTCCAACAATAAACAAAATCATGAACATCTGTTAGTTAGTTTCATCAAAAATAAGTACAATACATCGATATAAAAGTAGGGAATGATTAGCTATACTTACTTGAGATCCTGTTAATGCACTTGTTGCGAGATACGATATTGGATGGTCAAACATACTTATTTCTTCGTCTGGACCCATCACATTTGAATATGTCAATGTTGTATGATCAAATAATCTCTTCGAAATAGCTTGTACTACCTGTTATATTTGTTTCTTACAATCAAAAAAAGTTTTTGATATATATATGAGTAAAATAATTATATTGATTTCTTATATACTTTACCTTTTCTCCAAAAAACTTCATGGTGAATTTGATGACTCCATAAAAGTTGAGTGCTTCTAGAGAATGTTTTTTTCTATCCATAGTAGCTTTGGCTTGTCGTACATATTCTAATGGATCGTCTTCTAATTTTATCCATAAAGGAAATATAACGAGACCTACAAAGTTTCCCCATGTACACTTTGCACCTTTTGTCATCATATTATCTAGATCCTACATTTTCATATAGTCTATTACATTTTAGTTAATTAAAGATATTATTTTGTAAATTATACAAATCATTTATTCACCTGAATTTTTGTATATGGTCTTAAGTTTACAGCTACAGTCCCACGAAGATGAATTCTTTCTAAGATTTTATCCTTCTCAACCATAGTATCTTCATCTGCTAAAGACATCAATATTATATCTACCGTCAATGATATGTATAATCACAATAATTTCATATAGTATTTGATGGAATATACAAAATATAACATTAGGTCAATTATGTATTTTTTGGTCAAAAAGTAAATTATATATGATATAAAAATTTTGAATATAAAGACAATTATTTTTTGATTTTTTTTAATGATCCAGATATCCGGATTCTATGGGTATGCTCTCTAGCAGCGCGAATGCGCGCTTCTTTCTTCCCAGGATCCATGACTATACTAGCGGTATGCTAGATCTGGAGGCCCAATGATCCTCCCATTTTAGATATAATATTTTTCATATTCAGTTTTTATGAATATCAATATATTTATTATTTTAAACAAACTGTAAAAAATATTGAATATTGAAATCTTGATTAAAAAAATTTGAATGTTTCAAATATATGGGAAAATTGAATATTTATGTAAAATTTTAATATGAATTATATTTTAATATGGACAAAAAAAAATTTAATTGCTAGCAATAATCGGTTAAAATGCTAATTATCAAAAGAAAATGACATTATGTATTAAATTTTCTATTTTCTTAGCCTATTTTCATATATGAAAATATAGTTAAATATATTAATAATATAATTAGAGAAAATAAAATTGAAAAAAGAGAAAAAACTGAAGTTTACCATATTTTTTACTCAAATATCTTGAGAGACCTGCTTGTGTCATTCCAAGAAGAACATCATTTACTTTCTACAAAAGAATATAAATTTTAAAATTGTTATTGTAAAAATATGAAACTAACAATGGTTAATATTAAGAAAATGTTAATAATTATTATGTAGTATACGATATACCATTTGCATTATGTTCTTCACCAACTTGACATCATTAAAGTTTATTATCCGATGGATAACTTTCCTAGGTTGAATTCCATCCATGGATTCACTCGAAAAAGGATTTTTGGTGTCTCATAGGAAACATAGTGTAAGCATAAGTTTAAATACTTCAACAAAATTGATGAAGATGAGTCTCATCATATACCAAAATCCGCCAACAATAAACAACAGCCCTTATTAGTACAAATAGAATCTATGTGTTTCTTTGTTGGGGCTGCAGTAGTAGGAAGAGCATTAGGGTCTGATGTTTTCCGCGAACAAGCAAGTAGAAGTGACATGAGAGACATTCCATCGCCTAAAGAATGATGTAACTTCACTATACCCACAGATTCTGCGTTTGAAGTCTTTATGTTTAATATGTGAAATTCCCATGGTGGTATGGACATGTCCATTGGAGTGCTAACTATCCTTGAACAATAGTTTTCTATAATCTCATCAAGATTTCCAGTGTTGAAATGATCAGGATCCGAAACAATAACATGATTTTCTACTTCAATTCTAACCGGAATCCAAACTGGTTCTCCTTTTTTTCTATTAATGTCCTGGAATATATATTAATATAAGATTAAAGAAGAAATTATGTATGGATATAAGATATTTGTTATGGATATTTTAATGGAATCTCAAAGCAAAAAAAAATTATATATATAAATGATAAGTTTAAACACATCGTATTTTTTAATTCAATTTATGTAAACATTGATACATCATTATTTAGTGAAATTCTATTGTTACTTATTGTTTATAATAACGAGATGAACGTAGGTATATATATATGATTACCAGTTTACAAGAGAACCGAGGGAGCTTGATCAATGACTCTTTGATGCCTGCAACAATAGCAGATGTGTTGCTTCTAATTTTAAACCCTAATGTTACCACAATGACCGCACATAGTTCAGACGAACTGAGCAGCCTTGAAACCGGACTAAGCGGTTCCTCTGCCCCTGTCTCCTCCTTTGCCCTTGCCATGTATTTTCTTTTCTTCATACTAATTTTTTTGATAATTCTGTAAGGATACTTCGCTTTATATAACTATTTTTTGACAAGTCTATAGCCACACTTCACTTTAATATCACTATTTTATCTTATTATCTCTTTTTATTAAATAGGATTGGTTGGCAGTTGGCAGCACAATACACTAGACTTTTCTATTAGTTATATGTTTGGCATTCATAATTTATTTCGTTTTCAATATTATTATATTTTAATCTAATGATGTAGTAGTCCCGTCTTAGGGCTTGATTGGTTTACCCACTACCATCCGCTGCCACCCACAAACGCAGTTTTTGTTGGTGATAGCGGTTATCAACGTTTAACAATAATCACAAAAACGCTTTTTACCGACTTTGTATCGCTCCAAATCGCTCAAAATCAAAAGCTGGTTTCCACTAGTGTCTGCGGTTGCGGGTGAATAATAAAAAAAAAAATATGTGTAAAAATAATAAAAATTAATTTAAAAATATAAAATATAGAAAAATAAGCCAGTTAATAAATAAATTTAGTAAACTAAAAATTTTAATATTAAATATTAAAATTATGAAATATATGAATAAATTTAATATTTTCTATTGATTATTCACTAAACACTTATCATAATTTTATATTAATAAAATTTTAAGATTAGTTTTTTTAATAATTAATTTTATTATAATAATATATATTTTTATAGTTATATAATATATTTATATTATTAATTTGTTGTTTAATCGCGGTTGCATCCGCTAGTCAACCAGTCATAATTCTCCCGCAAACGCATCAGTTTTTAACCGCTCTATCAGTCGTATGAATCGCTTAATAACACTTAAAACCGCAACCGTCTGTTTCCGTAAACTCCCGCAACCGCAACCGCACCTGCTGCGATTAAACCAGTCAAACCGTTAATTAATTTGGATTAGAATTGAGAGTTAATTGTCTTCTTAATTATTTTGCCTTTCAACAATATTTATCATGAGTGTGCATTGTTTCACTGGGTTTTTTTTCTTTAGAATTTAATAATTTCCATTAAATTTCTTTTATTATAACATCAGTTTAGATATAATAATGTAGTCTAGTCCCGTTTTAATACGGATTAGAACTAAGAGCTGAATTGTCTTAATAAATATTTTGCTTTTCAACAATATTTATCATAAGTGTGGAATGTTTCATTGTGTTTTTCATTAGAATTTTATATATATTTTCCTACAGATTTCTTAATTACTAGATCTGTTCTCTAACCATTCGTAAGTCAGCAAAAACAAAGTATTCATATATAAGTCATGAAAAATTAATGGTTCCTTGGTCCCAGATCGATAGAGCTAGTGAGCTATCAAACTTTTTAAAGAATACACGAAGTATTTATGGTACGCTTCACATAGACCACACAAAATTTTAAAGTAAACTGAACTTTCATGATCATATCTTTTGGTCCATACACTCAATTATGTAGAATATGATCATGCGCACAATAAATGTTGTAAACTAATAGTTAGTACATTAGTTACGTTGTAAGAGAAGTTTGGTGTATGATGTATCCACGAGTGCCGGTTCTTACTTTTGGAAGAGTAAAAGCAAAGCAAATTAGGGTTAGGCTCATGTCAAAGCTATTATTCCTATTGATGATTGTTTTTGGTTTTCCTTTAAACATAACAAATTACACATCAACTTTCAATGATATCGGAAAAGCCCAAATATATGTCGAATAGTTTCACTCTAAGGCCCAAATAATTTATCTTTAGAATTGTTAGAGAGAATTAGGAGACTAAAAGCCGTTTTGATTAATCAAATTGTTTTAGTAATTTTGGATTTAATAAAGTTAATTTTCAAACTTTCAAATAAAGAGGTTATTTTCAAGATAATAATTTTTGTTTTTTCGGAAATATTCATAGAATTTTCCTCTTTACAAAAGTTTAAATTGTATAAATAACTCTTTTTGGATTAGTTTATTAAAAGAAAAAAATATATCGAAAGTTCCTATTACTTTTAGGTCACGTACTAAAGGGTTTTCGATCTTCCTCCACTACGGCCGCGCATTCGTTGTCTCTTCTTCTTCTTCCACAGGCACGGTATTGCTTCTTTCTCCTGACAATGTTGGATCTCAATCTATTCCGAAAAGAAAAGGGAAACGATCCAGAGATCATCCGGGAATCTCAACGCCGGAGATATGCCAGCGTTGATCTCGTTAATGAGATCATTAAACTCGACGAAGAATGGCGTCAGCGTAAGTATTCCCTTTTCAACGACCCCATTTTCTCTCGCATCATTTCTCTAAACCTTAAAGATTGAGCTTGATGATGCTATCGAAATTTCTGTGTTTTAGGTCAATATGAACTCGATAATCTCCGAAAAGAGCGTAACAAGCTGACAAAAGCAGTGGGAAAGCTCAAGATTGTTAGTTTATTTCCTTAATCTTTTTTTTTGTTGACGTTAAGAGGAACCTTCTCTTAAAGCCATCGTTCTTGTATGTTTCTTTGTAAATAGTCTGGTGCCGATGCGACTGAGGAGATTCAGAAAACAGATAAAAACAAACAAGACTGCACTGAGAAAGAGACCGCAGTGCGTGAAGCTTCTGCTGCTTTGATAGCCAAATTGATGACAGTGGGAAATCTCATCCATGACTCGGTTCCAATTAGTAATGATGAGGTTAGTTCGATTTACGTTGCTCTCTTTCTTTCATGGTCTTTTCTTCATGGTGGTGATGGAGAGATTTATACAAGTGTATGTTCTTTTACATATGAAGGCATTAAATCTTGTGACTCAAGTTTGGGGTGAAAAGCGAGTCGCTTCACTTGCCGAGGTGCTGAAAAATCATGTGGATCTCGTCGAGCTTCTCCATTTTGTAGATACCGTAAGAGGTAGAATTCACTTTGGTCACCAACTTAAATCAACACACGTTGTGGGTATTACTTTTGTGTTTTGGGATTTCGTTAGAAGGTTATTGTGGGCTCATCAGGTGCTAAAATTGCTGGAGAAAGAGGATTTTTCCTAAAAGGAGATGGTCTGCGCCTTAAACAAGCTCTTATCAACTTTGCGATAGACTTCTTAACTAAAAGAGGATTCGAACCTGTGGAAACTCCTTATTTCATGAGGAAGGATGTCATGGCCAAGTGCGCACAATTGACACAATATGATGAAGAACTCTACAAGGTAACTTAATCCTCACGAAAACGTTTTGTTTTAATTATGTTGTTAGACTTGTCTTGAGCTTTGGTTCTGAGAGAAGAATGTTGTTTTGTTCAGGTGACTGGTGACGGAGATGATAAATACCTTATTGCAACTGCTGAGCAACCTCTTTCTGCAAAGCATCATGATGAATGGATCCATCCCAGTGAGCTTCCCATAAGGTATATATACAGTTGCAGCGTTTATTAGACTATTCTTTCTATTTATGTTTTTTTTTAAAAGAAGAAGGAAAAAACGTCATTGATGTTATAGTTTGTTGGTCCAGATATGCGGGTTTATCGACCTGCTTCAGAAAAGAAGCTGGTTCCCATGGAAAAGATACACGTGGCATTTTCCGTGTTCACCAGTTTGGTAAGATTGAACAGTTTTGCATCACAGGACCTAACGATAATGATTCGTGGGCAATGTTCGATGAGATGATAAAGAACTCAGAAGATTTTTACCAAGCAGTACGTAATTAATTTCGATTTATGTTTAAAGTTACTAGAAACTTCATGAAAATGTTTTTCTAATTTAGCCAATTGTATGAGGATTCCTCTCTTTGCAGCTTAAACTTCCATACCGAATTGTGTCCATTGTCTCTGGCGCTTTGAACGATGCAGCTGCAAAAAAGTATGATTTGGAAGCTTGGTTTCCTGCATCAGGGACTTACAGAGAGCTCGTGTCATGTTCCAACTGTACAGACTATCAGGCTCGAAGGCTTGAGATAAGATACGGTCACAAAAAGGTACACATATCAGTTTTTTTGGTTTCATTGGCAAATATGTTCGATGCTGTCCTTGTTTAATTCTTATTTTTTTATCGTGGCAATGATGCAGAGTGATGAGAAGACAAAGCAGTATGTGCATATGTTGAACTCAACTCTTTGCGCAACCGAAAGGACCATTTGTTGCATTCTTGAGAATTATCAGCAAGAAGATGGTGTGGACGTCCCTGAAGTTTTGCAGCCCTATATGGGTGGACAGAAGTTTTTGCCCTTCAAAGCTAATCCAAAGGCCAAAGAAAGCAAAAGAAACTAAAGCTTTGATTGAAGATGTATTATTATGAGTTTCATGAAACTATGAAAAACTTCAACGTAAAATTTTCTTTCTCTTGTTGAACCTTTTTTTTTTTGTGGACTTGCTTAGTAGTCGGTATTACTGAAACCTTTTTTTGTTTATATCATTGAATATTTTTTTTATAGTACTACTTGATGATAGAGTTATTTTATGAAAACAAATCTGAGGTCCCTCTGGTGAGGATGCATGTAGATATCTTCAAGGAGAAGCATTTATGTAATTAACAAGAGCATAATTAGAGGATCATAAAAATTTCTTATATTATTATAAATAATGAAAAAAATGTAAAAAGGAACAAAGAGGGAAAAAAACTTTTATAATTGTTTCTCTGCACAACTTTCAAAAAGTTTAGAGAAACTCTATTACCACCTTTTTTTTTTTATTGGTTCAATTTTTTTATTTAATTAACTATTAATAAAAAACTAAATTGTATTAATATTTTATATAATAGAAATTCTCCAAAGAGTTTCACGGTTGAGCATGGTTAGTATCTCTCGCAACAAACTTGCAGTCAATCAGAACCAGCTATCATATAAGGTTTTTGTTTGTTCTCAACATCACGATTTCGTTAACTTAAAAACGGAGATATGATCAGAATATCATTAACTTTGTTGCTTATGTTAACATAAAATCTTGTGCAAGACAACAACCAAAAACGGAAAGCCTACCAACAAGTTACCAATTTTGAGAAATATCACATCAGAGGTAGGCATAGGGGATATGAAGAGAGCAAAGAGAAAAGTCGCAGTTAAAGCCCTGAAGAAAACTTCTCCAATCCCTTTTTTTCTTCTTCTTCTCATTCTTGGAGAGTTTGGTAGCAACCTTGTAACCTCTCTAACAACGGCAGCAACAAGAGTAAATTCGTTTCTGCAAACATGAGTGAAAGAACCTGATTAGACGACTAAACACAAAGTCCTGCTACAAAGCAAATATTGGTTTCTCATTTTCTTAATACCTGTGTCTTTCCAAGCTTAAACCTGCCCTCCTTTTAGTAATAAAAGTCAAGGATTCCTCCCAACTTCGAACCATTATTGGCTCCATAGCAAAGCTCTTCTTTGTATCTGCAAAATGTCTTCCAAACTCTCCTTCGAGTCTTCTCACTTCGTTTGTTTTAACATTGTAGAAGACGGGGATGACCACGAGTTTTCCTTCCTTTGCAAGCTTGTCCATCTTCACAAGCTCGTTCAAGCACCGATCTGACTCTGAGTACCTCTTTGAGAAGATGGCCAGCGCGATCGTAGACTCCTCTATACTTGTAAATACGTGTTGATGTTCGCCCTCTCTTCCTCTACGCTTGTAGCTATCTATGAAGACGTTGATCCCTGAGTCTCTCAAGGCCCACACGAGATGTTTAACAAAGTTGTCGCCAAGCTCCTCTTTGCAGAAACTGACAAACACTTGAGGGCCACGTGGTGATAGTCGGTCCAGCTCGGCCATTAGAGGCTCAAAGGACGAGCTGATGTTAGTTTGGCTTTGGTGGTTTGTGGATTGACCTGAAAAAAAAACCCAAATATGGATGTCACTACAACTTACAAAAAAAAACTCAATCATACTTGACAAGCAAGCAACATACCACACATAACATATCTTACAAATTACCTTCTCTGTTGGTGGAATTGTTAGAATTATCTCTTTCCTTCGTTGAAACCTCGATTAGAACTTTCTTCACCTCCTTAACGATTGAATCGACCAGTTCAGACTCATCCCTTGCATTACAAGTGATAAATGATCTAAAATTCTGAACAACTCCAAGCAGAGTTTTGCTATAAAGAACTTTCTCAAGAAACCCTATTTCAAGTTTTGGAAATACCTATGTCCTGCCAAAGTCAAGCCAACCTTCTGAGGAACAGAGATCAAAGCTTCTTTCCATTTCTTGATTCTCTCAGGCTCACTCCGATACTCTCTTTCAAGATTCCTGAAATGATCTCCGAAAGCTCCAACTATTCTTTTACAGTTGGTAGCGTCCAATCTGTAGAAGATTGGAATCACGACGAGCTTTTCTTGGTCCATCTGCTCTTTCATCTTCACTAATTCATCCAAACACCAACTTGACTCGGTGTATCTCTCCGATAAAATCGCCACAGCGACTCTCGATTCCTCGATCCTCCTGAAAAGATTCTGTAGATCTCTACCTTTGACTTCTACTTCGTCTGTGAAGACATTGATCTTTGCGTCTCTCATTGCTTTCACGAGGAACCCTAGGAAGCTCTTTCGCAGCTCGTCTCCTCTGTAGTTGATGAAAACTTGGTGCTGCGGCGGGATTTCTCCCCCGGAGAAGGAGGAAACCGCCATTGGAAAGTGGAAGAATCTTCATCCCCAAAGGTTGCTTCTTCAATAAGACATCAATTCAAAACTTGAATAAAGTCAAATTTCTTATTTAATAACTCAAGACTGTCACAGTCACGATCTTATAAAAAAAAATGAAAAATTCACATGATTATTCATTTATATTTCTGGTCCATCAATTTAATAAGAAAACCTGAATCCGATTAGTAGCAAAATTAAATATATAGACTGAAGCGAACCAAATTTTCAGATGGTCAATCCACACAACAAGGTTATGTGATTCGTATACTCATCTCAAGTCTCAAGTCACTCTCAACCATATGTGATGATCTCAGGTTATGTACGACTTGAATTTGGAAAAAACGTGTTATTATGATTATTAAGCTTCAAAGCGATCAGAATGGTCAAATACTAGCTCACAATGCAAAACATAAACCACAAACATGACTTACAACGCTAACACACGCACAAGCATTTAATGTCAAATTTAAAACAATGTTCTGAAAGATAAAGAACAATTCGTTTAAAAAAAAAAATAGATAGAGACACGTATTGACCAAGAGAGTGGATTCTTGATGCTGTTTAAGTGTTTATGAGGAGAATTTGTGTCGGTCATGAGGCAAAGAGTAATCAATGTTTGGTCCATGAGCGATAATCCCAAGAGGGTTTATAGAAGGAAAGCTTCCGTAGTAATTTTGCTTTATATGATCCATCTTCACTGTACTGCTCAATCCCTCGATTTGGTATATATCTTTTGTGTAGTTAAAGAGATTTGAATATTCTCTTATGAGTCTTTTATCACATTTGAAGATCACCGTGTAAGCCTGCAACAGAAAATTCTCAACACACATAAAGAAACCCATAACATAACGTAGAAAGAAAGAAATACCTCATCGAATCTTATGAGAGTGACAAATAATCGAATATCTGGTTCAGTCAAAGTGTCTCCACAAAGAAACCGTTGTTTTTCGAGTATATCTTCACATTTGTCCAATGCATCAAACAACTGCTTCACTGCCTACAACGAGAAAACAAAACTTGTTGGAATCAAATTTAATCCTCATATTGATTATAAATTGCAAAGTAGCTCTACCTCATCATATGCTGCTTGAGTTGTAGCAAAACCGCATTTATAAACACCGTTGTTTATTCCATCGTGTATCCATTCGTTAGTCTCATCGATTATAGATCGGAGATTGAGAGGATAAAGATCAAGAGAAGGGTTCTCCGCAATATGGTTGAACTCGGTGCAGAACATTCGGAGTATCTCAGAGCTCTCGTTGTTTACTATAGTCTTAAGCTTCTTATCCCAAAGAACCTTCCACAAATAAAGAAACATAAAATGTTTGATAAAGTAAGAGAACAACACTTAAGATAAGGCCAAACCATGAATGAAATGTTTAATAAAGTAACAGAACAAGACTTAAAGATAATGCCAAAGAATGAAATGTTTAACAAAGTAACAGAACAAGACTTAAGATAAGGACACAACATGCTAAAATATAGTGACTTACAGGAACAGAGTATTTGCCTGTGTAGTTTGGGCTAGCGATATCATAAAGTTCTCTAAGGCTTTTTGCACCATTGATATGGTCTCGTTCAGCTCCAAGAACCTCTGTATCTGAATCTGGAAAAACCCATCCTATATGCTCATCGCTGTCTTTGGTTTTTCTCCAAAGTGGTTGAACAGACTAATGAACAAACAAATAAAATATGTAAGTTTCATTAAAACTCAGAATGACAGAAACCGGTTTATTTAATTTTTTTACTAACCGAGAAGCTTATAGCTTTGTCAAGTCCTTTGAGTTTCAAGATAGCGAGGCATCTAGAAGCCCATGGACAAGCGTAAGAGATGTACAAATGGTACCTTCCTGATTCTGGTGGAAACTGAGAATCAAGATTTTGTGAAACAAAGTTGCGGAATGATGTTGCGGTTCTTCTAGGTTTATCTGAATTCTCGTTTGCTAATAACGATGCAGCCATTGTTGATGTACACTGGAAAGTGAAAACACAAGTATCAAAACATTAGTGAAGCTAGAAAATTACTCAAATCAAGCTGAACAAGATCCAATACTTCCACCAGTTGGTGATCTTACATCTATGATACTTTTCTGACAACCAAAACTTAAGTAAAAACTTTATCAAGAATGACTAAATAAATTATATAAAGGGTGATTATGCTAGTGAACGTAAGCCACGATTAGGAAGAAAATTGACCAGAAATGATGTAGCGAGTCTTCAACTATTATCTTTGATGGTAAGTAATAAAGATTATATTGAGTCAACTTTGGCGTGCAGGCGAAGCCTATTAGATTAGAGAGAGTAAGAAAAGACAAAATGTTGCTGCTTTCTGAGATCAATTCGATATCTTCTAGTAAAAGATAACAGAGAAAGTCAACAATAGTACAGTAACATCGGCTTTCTAGAGACTTCCAAGCTCTCACAGACGACTATTCGTCAAACACATTTATCTGCAAATTCCATCGCAATTCATTTCTACAGAAAAATAAAAAATCTGAGATTGAGATCACAGAAACAAGCTATGCATTAATCAGATCAATGGCTGAACAATGCAGCTCTGTACAAAACATCATAACCAGAAGAGTTTTAACATAATAAACTGCTTAAATGTGATTTCCTACGACAAAAGATACTTACAAAAAAAATACACTCAGCAGCATCATTTAACGAAATATAGTTTGACATGTGAAAACGTTTTGTGAAGGAAATAAGCTCCTTGGTAGTATCTGAATCTGTGAGATACAGTATGAGATTCCTGAGAACTACTGAATTCTCAAGAAAGTACCTCACTACTTCCATCCAAATTTTCTTCTTGTGCTTTGCTACTTTCATTGCGGTTGTCTTTCTAGTCCTCACTCTTTCCATCCCAGTTTCCTCTCTGGTAGTAACTTCTTTAATCTCAACACACTCGAGAGTCAACAGTAAGCCCCGAGGAACATTAGTAAGTTGAAGATTCTCCAGTTCTAGCCTCGTTGAATAAACTAGGTACTGCCAACAGCAACCAGGAAAAACAATTGAGGTACTTCTGCAATGTTGTTCTCAAAGACCAATCACAAGTTTATAACAGGACTTACCAAGGTGAGGTGTTTAAGATTCTGGCAAATCTCAAGAAAATTAGGCAAAACTTGTAATAAGAGTTTACTGAATGAAACCTCCAGACGAGATAAGTTATGAAATTTGGTAATCGGTTCCATGTTTAAGCAACGATATAGGTCCTGCCCGGAAACAAAAAAAAAAAAATGGATACAAGTGAGAAACTTTTTCAGTAGAGAAAGTTTATAGTACGGTGAGAGATGATCATATGTCTTACACTAGATATGCCATTTAGAAACTCACACAGATACTTCATTTCCAAAGTACTACCAATCTCAACATTAAACTTGGTATCAATGTCGATCATGAGCAAGGAGCTCAGATTCTTCACCACGACTCTATTAGATTGTTCATCTATGAAGTCAATGCATTTGAGCCCCGGAGCATCATTCTCAACGGCATGCTCTATACCACCTAAAGACATCCCAGGGCCAGACTTTACACTAAACATTTTTAGACTCTGAGATCTCACACGCAGAACCGGCACAGTCTCGTTACAAGCCCTGCGTATGGTCAGATCTTCAAGAACAGGACATCCTGAGATGAGCTTCTCCATGATCAAAGAACCATCATCATCACTGTACTGAATATCTTCAAGATGCATGATCTTGAGACAGGGTAGATAAACAACAAACTCGGGATTCAACAACCCTACGTTTACAAGCTTCAAAGACACCAACGTCTTGCTCTTATAAATATCCATCGGCATGAAATCTTTGTATAAAGGACAACCAAAGGTGTCAATATGTAGTCGTTGAGCTCCACGGTTAATAGCTGTAGCGAACCATTCGGTGATTCCAAAGAGATATACATTGCATATAACATACTTAATCTCGAACTTTTGCAGGCGTCACTCGCGGTTTAACTCAAGAAACCTATCGGTGAAGTTCTTGATGGAAGCTTTAGAGTAACAGAAGTCATTTGAGTTTAACACTAGTCCTGGAACATGAAGCCATAGGTTTCTCCATCTGGTCGAAAGAAGGCTTGTCTTAACAGAATCTTTGGTTGGAAGGAATAAGAGTATCTGAGTTATTAAAGAATCCGGAAGTGCGCTTATTCTATCGTAACCCATCACAGAAAAATGATTAATTTCAGCGGAAGAAGAATGTTAATTGTACGCAGGACGAAGCATTACAATGAATAAACCGAATGAAATCGATTTTTTTTTTAAACCGAACCAAACCAATATTCTAAATTTTTTTAATTATAAATGCAAAGATCATTAATGTTCTGCAAATCAATCATCCTACTACAACTTCTCGTAACCAACTACAGTTGGTTCTATTTGGGTACTTCCCTAAAAGTCTACTTATCTAGTGTCAAAATTCAAACTATTACTGGGTTCTATTTATTTTTCCTAACTCGCATCTCTTCATCTTCATGTGAAACGATTTTGTCGTCTTAAAATTGGCAGTAGAGTTGAGTAAAACTAGATGCCGAATGCCAGGAAGTGCTTATACATCTGAAAAATGAACCAATGAACATTGTTATAACTACACATCCTTAAGGATGGTGTGTACATATGAGATTCTGTCAAGCTGATGCATACAACTGGCAAATTGATCTGAAATGAAAGCACTTACATGCATATACATACATATATATATAATCTGGTTTCTAAAGCATGAAAATGATTATATAGAGTAAAAAACTATCCAAACAGAATGAAGATGACTAAATCTGAAAAGAAAAGAAAAAACAATCATGAGAGTTTTTAGTTCCCAAGCAACAAAATGTAATTTTCATGAGAATAGATCATTCCGAAACTGATGTTGCTCATTATCTCCCCAGCATAACCAGCTGCATGTCATCAAAGAAAACTTGACATTTGCTAGAACGCTTTATCAATGTAAAAAGGCTCTTGTAGAAATCTATCTCTTGGTTGGTCATACGAGAATCATTGAGATTGAGTTTCTTGAGGACTAAGGCATTCATAAGAATGTAACTCGCAAGTTTAATCCCAGTTCCCTTCCACAGATTCAGGTTTTTAATCTCAACACGTTCCAGTGTCGATATTAAACACTGAGGCACATTGGTGAGATTGATCTTCTGCTTTGGCTCAATTGAAACAGAAAAGTCCTATAAAAAAAAGGCTGTAGTTACCATAGTTCCACAATGTCTTTAGACAAATCATATATATGCTCACACAGACTCTTACCAAGATAAGGTTTTTCAGATTAGAGCAGCTCTCAAGAAAAACTGGCAACAGTGGTAACGATGAGCGGGAGAAGACAGCCTGCAAATGAGATAGGTTATGGAATTTGGGAATCGATCCCAGTTTGGAATAACGACCAAGGACCTACAAGAAGAGAGATAAGGTTACAGGTGAGAGAATCTTTTCATAGACCAAAATTAAATTGGTATATATGCACCACAATGGTACCTCTAACGTAGGATGTGAGATGATCATATGTTTTACATTACAAATACCGGTGAGAAACTCACGGATAACATCTTTCTGCCTGAAAACCTCCAATTCCGAATACTCTCTGCCGCTGACATTAAATTCAGTATCAATCTCTCTGCGGCTGACATTAAATTCAGTATCAATGTCTATCTTGACTAAAGAGTTCAGATTCTTTAACACAATCCTATGTGATTGACTATCAGCAAAACTCATATACTTGAGTCGTGGAGCATCAATCTCGACCGCATAATCTGTACTATCCTCTCTTGGGTGAAATGTTAAACGGAATATCTTCAGAGTCTGAGACCTCACACGCATAGTTCTTAGATATCCTAGATAATCATATTGAGATCTTAACACGTTGAGATCTTCAAGAACAGGGCAGCTTGAGAGGAGCTTCTCCGTAAACGAAGGACCCTTTATATTGTCAGAAATGTCTTCTAGGTACATGATCTTGAGACAAGGTAGAGAAACAACAAACTCCGGATTCTTAGGCGCTTTTACGAACTGGAGTTTCAAGGATACCAATGTCTTGCAATTATAAATATTCGCAGGCAAGGAACCAATGAAATAAGATGTATCGTGGAACGAAACATCTAAATTCTGAATTCTGCAATGATCAACAGCTGTGGCGACCCACTCGCTGATCTGAGTGAGATGTGCACACTGTTTCATACACTTCATCTTGAACTTTTGCAGGCCACACTCACGGTTAAACTCCAGAAATCTGTTACCGAAATTGTTAGTGCCAACTTTGGAGAAACAATCAAAGTCATTGGAGTTTAAATCTAGTCCTGGAACATCAAGCCAGAGAGTTCTCCATCTGGTCGAAAGAATGCTTGTCTTAACCGAATCTTTGGTCGGAAGGTATAAGAGTATCTCAGTTATTAAAGAATCCGGAAGTGCGCTGATTCTATCGTAACCCATCACGTAATGAAAAACCCTAAAGTTTCAAAAAGAAAAAAACCCCTTAACTGTCAGGGTTTTTAAACTTGCTTTGTGCTACCAATTTGATGAGTTTCACTACCAAAGAATTCTTATTAATAAAGCTTTCTTGTTATCTTACAGGTTTTGTGAATAATGAAGTAAAAGAGAAGATCAAGGATGATATCTCTCAATCTCTCTTTCTCTCTTCTAAAAGCTTTATTCTCTTGCAAGTCTATCTCTCTTTTTCGGATGATGAAAGTGGAGACCAGCCTCCAAGTTTCCTTTTTCAAGCAGATTTTCCTTTTTCCTGATTTTAGCAATATCCTTTTCTTCATATAATATTTAACTAGGAGATTCTCCCGCACCATGCGCGGATAAATAATGCACAAACTGTTATTTATTTTTAAATTAACTAATTTTAATACATATCAAATTTGTAAATGATTTTACTTTTTTCACATTTTATTATTGTTTATTTTTTAAAAATTCATATATTTTTATTAAAATATAACCATTTGTACATATTTAAAAATAAAAACTTTTAAAATCATCTCAATCATCTCAATTATTGGTTTTTTACATACTCTCATTTTTTCTCCAATCCTATAATTAGTACGGATAATTAACATGGATGATTGATATGAATTTCAAAGTACAAATTAATACAGTTTTCTAGATATTATGTATATTAATTTTCTTTTATGCTTTTTGGATAGTTTATCCTGTATTCATAGATAATAAATGTAAAAATGTCTTGATTTTTAGAAAATCAAAAATTTAAAACTCAATCACAAAATTTTAAATATGAAATAAAAATTTTTTTAATAAATTTTCCATATATATTTGGGTCAATCCAAATAAAAAATATCATAAATATATAAGTTAGCTTTTAAATCATATGAATACTTTTTTTTAACTTGATCTTAGATTTTGATGCAGCAATATTTTACTTAAAATAGAATAAATTACAATAGTACTTTTAAAATATATTTATAATTTATGAATATAAATTTTGCTATAAAATATAAAACTCAATCACAAAATTTTAAATATGAGAATAAAATATTTTTTAATGAATTTTCCATATATATTTGGGTCAATCCAAATAAAAAAATATCATAAATATATAAATTATCTTTTAAATCAAATTGCAAACCCTAATTGAAAATTCGTTTTAATTTTTTTTGCTATTACCAAATTTTGTTTTCACTTAAATTTTAAAATACTGAAACATGATTTTGATCTTATATTTCTTTTTATTTGGAATCTCACTAAAATTTTTTTGCTTGATTGATCAAATTTACTAATTGATGTAAAATTTATTATGTTGTATCAATCACCTTATATAATTTTGGTAGGTATAGAAAGACTTTTTAGGTGATATATATTAACCTGATCAGATAATATTAACATATAATTTATTTTAACTGTATATTAAATTTATTATTGTATAAGATTCAATTTCACATTTTTAGTTAAATGTTTTTCTTATTTTGTGAATATATACAAATAAAATCTATTGAGAGAAAATATATTATTTATAACTTATTTAGTAAATTTTTAATTATATATGAAAATTTACTTTTTATATGTTATTTTTTAAAAAAATATTATAGAATTATGCATATCTTTTTATTTTTATTTGTATTAATTAGTTAAAAAGTTTTATGTGATTTGGATTATAATAATTAGTTAATTTAGCTATGTCATAATTGTTTAAATTAACTAATTATTATAATCCAAATCACATAAAATAGTTAATTTAGCTATGTCATAATTATTTATAAGATGTCCGGGATACGGTGGTCAAGTGGTAAAGAGATGGGTTCGGGACGCAACACGTTTCGAGTTCGATCCACCTACTATGCGAAACTACAACACTTTGTTCTAGACACCCACACGGATATGGGCCCTTACTTTCGGCCCATTTGAAAAACTGGATGGGGCGTCTATCCGTGGGCTTTCCTCTCCTCAGGGATTAGTCTGGGCCCTTCCATAAGCCTGGGATTACCCTGAGTTATCAAAAAAAAAAATAATCATAATTGTTTATAAGCCATGTCACCTTTTTGATTATGCCATATCACTTTTTTTAGAGGAGAATGAATTTAGTGATGACATCTCAGCAAATTTTAAAAACTTACTTCTCAATTATATACTACTAGGGGATGATTCACCGTTATAACACAAATAGGAAATATGTGTAATTAAACGAAGTCGTTTGAGCTTTTCTCCTCTCGTGGTAAAATAAATTTTCCCGGCTCTTCGTAAACACACACAAAAAACTTTCTCTTCAAAGCGTTATCTCTCTTCGTTTGCTTCAGGTCTGGCTTTCCCTTTTTCAAGCAATTCCATATCCATAATAAATTAAACGATTCAAGTTTTCTTTTCACTTTGACGCTTCTTTGTTAGTTTAGTTTTTCCTCTTTACTTTCTTTGAGGGCTTCATCATTCTTTTCTTTCTCTATCTAAATCCTTCCAAAATCATTATAATTTTCCTTGAAATATCTCTTAATATTGAAGCCTAATAATAGAGTTTTATTTTGGAAGGTCATAAAATATGTTCGTTAAGCCCCTCTATATGTTATGCACTGTTCTTCACGTTGCTAGATTTGTGTCTAAGGAGAATGCATTGGTATTGGAGTGTGACGAGAAAGAAAATGTCTTTTCTAATGCAGCGAATGTTGATGATGAAAGCGATTACAAGGTAAATTCTTCAGCCTTGGACCATAATAGATGAGAAAAATGTTGTTTAATTGTTTTTGGATTCTATTATCCCACCATCTCACCGGATATACTTGTTTTGTTTGAATCCTGCAGGAAAGTCGAGCAACCTAACTACAAATCTCAGGGTTCGCAACAATTGGGTTATTGATTATTCAGCTTACAAAGGTAGATGTTCTGATATCAGGGTTCATTCCAAGGTATTTGGTTACGCCTTCACTATTTCTGATTAGATAGCTACAAATCATGGAATTTACTTTTCTTATTGTTTGTAAATCTGTGATAAATGAAATATTTTTTATTCTTTTGTGCTCTCTCTGCTCTCACTATACCTTTTTGTTTGTGTCTGATTAGAGCATGTTGGAGAAGAAGTTATCAAGAGTTAGCTTCCATTATGCAGCTTCTCCTGTTTCATACATTCCTCCATCATAATATCAATGTAGCAGAGAAAATTACAGAGCTAGGAGGAGATATCTCTAGAATGAACTCACTGTGGATTCGATACGCTTTTGGAGCAAATTTGAGAAAGACAATCAGTAGCGAACACGCAACCTTTTATAACAAAACAAAAATTGCATGCAAATAAACCGAATCGAACCGGATTTTTTTCCAAATCGAAACCAAACCAAATTGTAATTAAACCACCAGTTGAAAATTTATGTGAAACAAATTTTTTTAACAAAACTAGAGAAGAACATTAGCGACCAAATTCCAACATTGATGCTGTTTCATCAAAAGTGCTGTCGTTTTGTTTTATTGTCGTGGTCGTTTACCAATTTGGCGCATAGAGAAGAGACAACATCTATGTCAAGGTATATGTTCGTATACGTGAGACTGAGTCACGCTGAGATTCTTACACAGAATCTTGAATAAGGAACTCAGATTCTTTACCAGGCCATGGTCCGATTTATCATATTGATCATCTCTTAAACCCTAATACATATATACTCGAGTCCTGAAGCATCATCTCAATCTCTAATTCTAGACCATTGATCAATTGTGCCAAATTATATACTCTCTGAGACTGACAATGTATTGAACAATCTTCTCTTCTGCTATCAGAGAGGAAGTAATATAAAACAAATGAAGTGCTTTAGCTTATTCAATTAGCAGTGCCGAATAACATGTTTGGTTAATAACATTGAATGCAAAAGATCATTCATGTTCTCCAAAAGATCAAAACAATTACATGCATATATATATATAGATGAGCCAAGTCTTAAAAATAAAAGAAACACAAGCTGATGTCCAATCTTAAAAATAAAAGAAACACAAGCTGATGTCCAATGAAATAATGCTCATATCCTTCCCACATTGATTAGGTGCACTGCATGTCAATTAAAGAAAACTTGACATTTTCGAGAAAGCTTTATCAATGTAAAATGGCTCTTGTAGAAATCTATATCTTGGTTGGTCATTTGAAAATCATTGAGATTGAGTTTCTTGAGGGCTGGTGAATTCACAAGAAAGTATTTCGCTAGTTTAATCCCAGTTCCCTTCCACAGGTTCAGTTTGTTAATCTCAACACGCTCCAGAGTCGATATGAAACACTGAGGCATATTGGTGAGATTGATCTCCTGCTCTGGCTCCGTTGAAACAGAAAAATCCTACAAAACAAAAACGCTGTATTCACCATACTTCCACAATGTCTTTAGACAAATCATAGTCGCAAATAGATTCTTACCAAGATAAGGTTTTCCAGATTCGAGCAGCTCTCAAGAAAAATTGGCAACAGTGGTAACGATGAACTGGAGAAGGCAGCTTGCAAATGAGATAGGTTAGGGAATTCAGGAATCAGTTCCCGTTTGGAATAACGATAAAGGACCTGCAAGAAGAGAGACAAGGTTACATGTGAGAGAATGTTTTCTTAGAAAACTAAATTGTAATATAAGTATCACAGTCTCGCACAATATACCTCTAGAGTAGGCTCAGAGATGATCATATGTTTAACACTAGAAACACCGGTGAGAAACTCACGGATAAGATCTCTCTTCCTTAAAATGTCTGATTCAAAAGGACGTCTGCTGTGAGGCTTGGCATTAAATTCAGTATCAATGTCGATCTTGAGTAAAGAATTCAGATTCTTTACCACAATCCTATCAGATTGACTATCACCAAAACTCATATACTTGAGTCGTGGAGCATCTATCTCGACCGCATAATCTGTATTATCCATTCTCGAGTAGAATGTTAGACGGAAGGTCTTCAGACTCTGAGACCTCACACGCAGATTTTTTAGAAAATCATAATGATATCTGACCACAATAAGATCTTCTAGAACAGGACAGCCTGAGATGAGCTTCTCCATAATCAAAGGACCATCTTTAACGTAATAAACGTTTTCTAAGTGCATGACCTTGAGACAAGGTAAAGAAACAGCAAACTTAGGATTTTTAAGCCCAACGTGTTGGAGTTTCAAGGATACCAATGTCTTGCTCTTATAAATATTCACAGGGATGAAACCAGTGAAACACATTGGATTCTGGACCTCAACAGCTAGATACTGAAATGCACGATGGCCAACGGCTTTGGCAATCCAATTGCTGATCGGACAGAGATCTACAAGGCTTTTATCAAACTTAATCTTGAACTTTTGTAGGTGCGTCTCACGGTTAAACTTCATAAATCTGTTACCAAAGTTCTTGGTGGCAACTTTGGAAAGACAATTGAAATCATTGGAGTGTAAATCTAGTGCTGGAACATCAAGCCATAGATTTCTCCATCTGGTCGATAAGACACTTGTCTTAACCGAATCTTTGGTCGGGAGGTATGACAGAATCTGAGTTATCAAAGAATCCGGCAATCCGCTGATTCTATCGTTCCACATCACTAGACAAAGCATATATGTTTCAAATAAAAAAAAACAACACGTATCAAAAGTCTTGGTCGAATCATATGCGATAACTTTCTCATTTCTCCCAATTTTTTTAGGGTTTCAGGTTAATTAAAAACAAACTTTACATAAACGTAAAATTGAGAGAGGAATCTGAAGAACTCACCGTCGATTGGATTCACTTTTGGAGCAAACTTTTGAGAAAGACAATCAGATACGAGCAACTTCGAAATGATCAATATAAGCAGAAGAAAAGAAACGCCTCAAGAAGTTTTTATAACGAATAAAATTTGAGCAGAAATAAACCGAATCGAACCGATTAATTTTTTTAATCGAAACCAAACGAAATTTTAATTTATCGGACCGGTTCAAAGTTATGAAACAAAGGAATTGAACAAAATCTGAATTAGCCAAGAAGGCAAGAAAGGATCAAAATAAGATCAAAACAACAGCCATCATCGGAATGTTCAATAGAAAAATGTTCATAACTCAGAAGCAGCTGCGTGTCAATAGACGAGAACCTCACAGCTGGGAGAAAGCTTTGTGGATGTAACAAGGTTCTTGTAGCTCTCCATGTTTTTAACAGAAGGATCCTTCAATCTTAGAGTCAGTTTCTTGAGGACTGCTGATTTCTGAAGAAAGTACTTCACTACTTTAATACCAGTTCTCTCTCGAGTCAATTTGTTAATCTTAACATCCTCTAGAGTCAATGATAAACACCGAGGCACCGTTCTTAAGACGATTTTCTTTGGCATCCATGAAACAGGAACATCCTGCAAGAAGATAAAATAAAATAAATAAAAAACCTAAGTTTACAACATCGTCTAACCAAAAATCTTAGGCAGATTTTGAAGATAATCATGAAAAAATGGCTAACCATGGTAAGATCTTCAAGAACAGTAGAGGCAGAGAGGAGCCTCTGCATAATCAAAAGACCATCACCCTCGTAAAAGATTTTTTCCAGATGCATGTTCTTGAGACGAGGTAGAGAGACAGCAAACTTGGGATACTCAAGCCCTACGTTTACGAGCTTTTAAAGACACTAATGTCTTGCTCACGTACAATTACTTAGGCATCAAATCTACATTACTCTTTATCTTAGATATTTCCTTCTCAACTTCTAAATGTTCAACTCCCCGATGAACCACTTTGGCTATCCACTCCAAGACTCTGAAGGGAAATTCACTGCCCCTATTTTGATACTTTAACTTGAACTTTTGTAGACACAAACCGCGGTTACACTTGAAAAACCTGTCCATAAAATTGGGCAAGGCTTTTCCGTAAGGAACGAAGTCAGTGGCGTTTAGGTCCAATTTTTTTTTTTTGAACATTTAGTTTTTTTTTATTTATAATTCAGGATGTATTCCCATGACTTATGGAATGACCCGAGACTAATCATCTTAGGGAGAAGAAAGCTCACGAATAAACGTCCAGTTTTTTAAATAAACCGTAAATAAATAGTCTATATTCGTGTGACCAAATGAAGAAATGTTTAGTAACTTCACATTTGAGGAAAATCGATCCCTGACCTGGACCAACATGGTGATTCCTTTCCAAGTGGAAGCCAATAGACCACCACCACTTGGTTAAAAGACAAATCCTTAGCAAAGATGTGTGAGCCCAGGTGAATAGGTTTAGGGGTAGCTTTGGTTAGAAATATTGTAAAAAGAAACAAAATTTCAATGTGGAATTCAATGTGTGTGGAACTAAGTGTTCAAAAAGCTTTGCCCAAGAAATTTTTTCTTTTTTTTTGAACATTTAGTTCCTACATTTAAAACTTCCAAGGATCAAGTATGATATATATCCTATTTGCAGGGGTATTAAGCCTTTGAATATCCCCATTTTTGAACCTCCATATGGCATCATAATCCTGTCCCCACTCGAGTTCATTCAAATACAAATAGGATATGTACTATGGACAAGGTTCAATCTGACGTGAAAAAACATGGCCAGAGCCAACTGGTCTTTTGTTATATGTATGAATAACTAAATAGCTAGCCAAAAATAAATTATTTGGATAGTGTTCAGTTCGATATAATTTTTGTTGATATTTACTGTTGTAAATTTGTATGTACCGTCGGTCTAAAATTTAAGAATTGGTCTGGATCATGGTCGTTGGCTGCAACTTCATTTACAAATCTTATTGGGTTGCTGCATATTTTGGATCGAATGTCTTCCTTCTCTGAAGTTTGTTTTCTGTCCTATTAAAACTTGTTTTGGCTATTTAATTTCAGTCCATGATATTAGTCGTGTTTTGTCGTAAATTTTAGTTTTACGTCTTTTTACTTTCTCGTTATAGATAAAAAATAATTAAAATTTAATAATAAATTTTACAATATTTATACAAAAGATTATAAGTTTTCAATGGCAGTAAGTTTAAGAAAAAGAAGAAAAAACAAACACTAGACTTCAATTAATGACAACAGATTTAAAATAAAAATAAAATTTACAAATTTTTATTTGATAAAATAAAAAAGCAGTTAAAAAATAAAATAATTTTTTATTCTGGTTTTTATTGGAAAATATTTATTTGTTCGTTCTTTAAAATATGATGAAAAATAAAAAAAAATTGCATAAGACTCATGTACCAAATTTTTTTTTAAAAAAAATTGATAGGAAATCTCAAGATCTTTTTCTATTTTCTATCCTTTTCATATGTTTGATTCAGATCTATGATTTCTCAATTATATGATTTTGTTTAACATTTTTAATTATTAATTACCTTTAGATTTAATGCACTAAATTTAGTCAAAAAGAAAAATATGGAAATGTCTGTTTAGGAACAAATAAATATTCAAAGACTAAAGATAAGCATATCTTTTACCAGCTTTTTTTTCTTTTTATGCTGGTCAACAATATATTCATAAAAAGATATGATATACTCTTGTTATCGTCTATAAACCATTTTATTTTTTTTATACTTTATTAACACCATCACCCAAACACATGGCTTTTAACGCGATTTCTTTCTTATTCATCTCACTAATACTTACATGTAAGTTTATCTCATCTCGTGAAATGATTGATTTATATACTAAACCTAATAAAATTGATTTACTTGAATCATCATTAAAACTGATATGATGTCTCAATATTAGGCATGAGATCAGTGAGCATACCTAAAGCCGAAGCGCAGTTTAAGTATCATAGTTGTTCGACTGTGGATGATTGCAAAGATATTCATTGTCTAGTCACAGCAGTCAAATGTATAGAGTCGCGGTGTTTGTGTCCGCCGGTTTCTATAGGCTCAAGCAGAAAAAGCATTAACTTCAAACCTGCAGAAACGCCATTACGGTGCAAGACAGCAAGTGATTGTGAAGATAAACTCACTTGCGTTTTCGGAAAATTTATCTGTAAAAATTCACAATGTCACTGTTTAGATGGTTAAAAAAGTTAAGAAAACTAAAAATATTTATATGGTTTCATTGTGTAGTGGTTTAAAATAATAGTAAAAAATATCGAATTCTGTAGTGTTTTTTTCTTCTATATGAAAAAATACTGTATAACTTATATTTGAAAAATTGAAAATTTTGTCCATGTAGTGGTACTTAAAAAAAAAAAAATTCATTTGGAACACTAAAATTTTATTTACTTTTTTATTGTTTGCTAAAATTTTAATTTTAGTTCTTCACCCACAACTACAACATATTATTCCCAAATAATTCAATAATAAAAAAAAGGGAGAATTGCTAGAATGATGTCAAAATATTGGAAAGTTACTAAACTAATGCATATCTTTTAAAATTGCTAAAATAACCTTTTGTACCTATTTTACCCTTATTTCATGTATAGACAAAAAACGTAATATCGAAAATGCCATTAATGAATTATGCCACGTAGGCAACAAAAATTCTGGAAAAAAAACATAAGTCTACATGTTCCTAAATAAGTCTACAAATTCTAAAATAAGTCTATCAATCATTTGATGGTAGACTTATTTAGAGTTGGTATACTTAATTCTAGTCGGTAAACTTATTTTTCAGTCGGTAGATTTATTAACGGATCTGTAGACTTTTTTTTTGGACGATAGACTTTTTTTTTATAGACTTATATTGATGTTGTGGTAGACTTATTCGGATTTGATGGTAGATT
>OVBI01001941.1:0-26193 GCA_900406495.1 Sisymbrium altissimum | reverse complement strand
GATTTCCACATCGATTCTCTCTTGGAACACATATGTTGATGAACAACAGAAGTAGAATTCAAATAACTTAAGACAGTATACACGATTTAAGATGGAAACAAAGTGACATAGTATCGAAAACCAGATATGAAAGGGAAAAAATTTAAAAAGATGAACCAAGAGAAAACAGAGTGATACGTTCCTCCTGTTTTTTTTTTTAGTTTCACTCAAGCAAATAGTTTAATGAATCTACAACGAATTTCTACTTGTTCTCGATATAAGTTCTCCATACACCACAATGAGACAGTTATGCATGTTTCTTGAATGAGAAAAAATGAAGATAGAAAGGAAAAGAAATGATAAAGATAAATATACTAAAAAAGATGGATCTAATTTTAAAAGATTTTTTCGATTTTTTATTTGAAAAAAAAAATTTAGGAACAAAAATATTTTTAGAATTTTGTCTAGATTTTGTATAATATTCATTTTCCAGATCTGATCTTTTTAGATTTCTTTAACTGAATTATGCAGAATGTGAAATTTAACCAGGATAGAATAATGACAAATAGTTAAAATATATATCTTAGAAAGTGTTAGAACAAAGAAGAACAGCTAGAATATAAATCATATACTTTGTTAGAACATAGAAGAATGGATAGGATAGAACAAAACTAATTCTAACAAAGTTGGAACGAAGACAAAAAGTTAGAATATGCATTCTACCGTGAATAGAAGATGTAACAAATGTTAGAATAGATCCACAATTCTAGAGAAGTTAGAACATACACAAAAATGAAAAATATATATTCTAACCAAGTTAGAACATAGACAAAAATGAAAAATATATATTCTAACCAAGTCAGAACATAGACAAAACATTAGAATATATATTCTATCAAAGAATAGAACATATAACAAATGATAGAATAGAACCGATCTATTCTCTGCCACCTTAGAATCCTTAGAAAAACTAGAATCTACATTCTAAACATGGTATAATTATGACTAATACACAGAATGCATATTCTAACTAAAAATGAAATTTTCTTTTATTAAATCGCTTATTTCCAAAAGTAATATGAAAAATATTTATTAAATCTTATCTTTCTTTTTCTATATTTTCCGGATTTTTTTATATTTTAAAAATAATTTTTATATATTTTCAAAAATTAAAATAAGGGTAACATAGTCCAATATTATCCAAAAAAAGAAAAACATATAGGACAATTTGGTTTTCAATATATCCTATTTAGCTAATTCTCCCAAATTAGTAACTGTATATGTAGTTACTTCATCCAGAAATATAAATGGTTTAAAATTATAGTTATAATTCAATTTGTTTGAGAAAAAAAAATGTCTTTGAAAAACCGTCAGTCATAAAAGGGAAAAAAAAAATAAATCTTTTATTTAGTTTGAAAAATAGAAAAAGGAAACTTTGGAACGAAACCTAGAAAAGAAAAAGGAAATTAGATTAAAAAGGTCAATCGAAACCTTTGACCGGTTTAATAAACAAAAAAGGAAATAATGTATGAGAAAAGGAAAATACGCGTCTATATATACTATACGTATCCAAATCACAAATTATTATTTTTTTCTTACTACCCTAACAAGATCCGAAATGGCGTACTTGGACACCAAGGCGTTTGTTCAGGAGAGTACATTGGAGGGTTTGTGTGCGGGTTGTCACGAAATTCGAGCTGCTGCAGAAAGGGCGGATAAAGAATCCACAGAGAAATTGAAAGCAGCGGGTTCTCTTCTTATGAAAGTCTTCGGAGTTGTTGCTGCGGGCAAAGGTTCGAAACGGGTCGGAGCATTGTATGTGGCTTGCCAATTGTTGAAGATCTACTTCAAGCTTGGAACTTTCAACCTCTGTCGGAGTGTAATAAGAAGTATCGAGACTTGTCGGACGTTTGAGTTTGAGGCGTTTCGAAGAAGAGACAGGGTTACATACATGTATTACACCGGAAGGTTAGAAGCCTTGAACGAGAACTTTCTCTCTGCTGATGACAAGCTGTCCTATGCTCTACGCAAAGCCACCAGGGGAGGGAATGTTAGGATGATCCTCAAGTACTTGATACCCGTGAAGCTTTCTCTAGGGTTCATTCCAAGCGACGACCTCTTGCAAAAGTATAGGCTTCGTGAGTACAAGAAGATTGTGCAGGCTCTACTAAAGGGTGATCTCAGCCTTCTCAGGCATGCTCTTCAGGTGCATGAAGATGGGTTCTTGAGCTCGGGTTTGTATCTTGTTTTGGAAAAGCTTGAGCTCCAAGTTTTCCAGAGGCTCGTCAAGAGGATTTATGTCAACCAGAAGCGGAGTGATCCAGCCAGAGCGCACCAACTCAAGCTTGAGGTCATCGTCAAAGCAGTTAGAGGCCAGGACATTGATATGGATCTTGACGAGGTGGAATGCATTGTGAGGAACTTGATTCACAAAAACCTTATGAAAGGGTATGTGGCACATAAGAGCAAAGTGGTTGTGCTAAGCAAGAAAGATCCTTTCCCTAAACTAAACGGGAAGCCTGT
Organism: Sisymbrium altissimum; assembly: GCA_900406495.1. NCBI lineage: Eukaryota > Viridiplantae > Streptophyta > Magnoliopsida > Brassicales > Brassicaceae > Sisymbrium > Sisymbrium altissimum. The sequence goes on along the minus strand of OVBI01001941.1, from coordinate 23,691 downwards.
TGGCTCCTAGATTTGTCTTTTTCTTTCTGGTTTTAACATAGATATCCTTGTTGCTCTGTTTAGATACTCTGTTTAATAACAAGTAATCTGTGTAACAAAGTTTCTTTTCTATTATTGTCAATAAAAAGCTTCAAAATTAAGTCTTGTCTCATTCCCTTTAAAGTTTTATAATTTGTTCTCAGACTTGATTATCATATGTCTATACTGTTTTGGTGTGAGTAATGACTTACATGAATTATGTTTTGGCGCATTCATTTCCATAACTCTATTTCTGATAGCAACTTCTTCTCGAGCACAAGCAGCTGCTTCCCCTGACCTCTTCTTCTCACAGGCCCTGCAACAGATAAGCTACTCTGTGTGAATTATCTTTTCTGGTATTAAGATAGTACCTTGCGGGTGTAGATAGATATCCTTGTTGCTGTCTTAAGATACTCTGTGTGATAATGAAGATAATCTTCGATTTGGGTCAAAAATAAAGACAGAACAGCATATCTTTCAGCAGCATCACCAGGTATATTCGTTTGCTGTTCCAGCAACATCTCCCTGTACCTTTCTACATCATCTTTTCTCTTCCTGGACTAATATAACAAGATACTGACCGTTCAGCATAGGTTTTGTGAACATGTATGACCTTCGACCAACCACTAAAATCTGCAGAGACAGGTTCACCACTGTGGTAGTGAGCCATTGCTCCCGAAGCCTGTCAAGTTAACATTCCAGTTAAGAAAATGGTAAAACCCAAAGGTGTGCATCTATGACTTGTTCTTTATATCTTTTGTTTCTGGTTTTTGGTTTGTAGTTTGGTTTGTTTGGTACTTGTTTTTAACTTTATGATACTGCAGCTTTATATTTATTGTTTTGTTGCTTTTTCTCGACAACTTTGTGATCGATCCGGTTCATACTTTGTTGAGTTGGATGTTGTGTTAAGTGGACAAACTAAATTTATGATACTGCAGGGTGGGTTCTTTTACATAAAACTGCAGGGTTTTTTTTATATGTAAAACTGCCGGATATTGCAGGTTTTTCTGTTGCAAATAATTCCATAAATACCATTTATTTGAGAAAGATAAAAGCTGATCAATAAACTCTAATAACTAAGACAAACTGCAATATTCTTAATACCATTTTACAGCCTACTACAAAATCCCCAGCAAGTCTCAATAACCATCTTACAACATACAGTGCTACTGACAGTCAAACCGCAAAGTAATAGTAAAATAAAACCATACCAAATCCGCACATAACCATGGTGTTGAAACTACTGAGCTCGCCTTTGCATTCCTTTATCACTTTCTCACAACCATGCCATTACTTGCTCGCATCCAAGAACAACCGCTTTCAAATCCAATATCTTCTTCCTCATAGCAACCTATTGCAGCTTCACATCTTCGTGTTTTCTTTCCAAATTCTGAATCTCTTCTTTCAGTTTACCAACAATCTCCTTCAAATTCGTAATCTCTTCTACTATTAATTCATCAGTTCATTTAAACTAATAGTATATGTCCTTTAACAAGTTAAACATAACTCAATCCTCAACTGAACACTCTCTAATGTTAAAACCTGTTAACTAAGATGTCTACTTCCCCCTTCAGATCCAAATGGTGGCAGCAGTGAAATAGTTGTTCAAGAAGTTCTTAATACAAAATCTTCTCCACATCTGCAAGTTTGCGAAGATTCCCCTCTGTCTTTCACCACCATGACGTCTGCAACTCACATTTCCTACACCAGTTTCAACTCAAAATCCATTGTCCATGTTTAAAAAAAGAGCAACATAACAGAGCAAAGTTCTAATTGAACCGCTAGATTCACATTACCTTGGTTTTACTACACGCTTTCCTTCCTCTTGGATGCTCGACCCTCTTCCTAGATCCCTGACGCTTTTTTATCATTTGCCTTTTCATTATCTGTAGACACAAATCACAGAACACATTAAAAAAAGGTGTAACTAATCTCTTCATTCAGATAAATTCAGAGAATTTGCAGCAAAACAAGCATTCATAAGGAACATTATGGGACTTCTTCAAAGTTCTCTTACAACCTAAACCCACTTTTAGATCACTTATGACCCTTCGTTTCATATTGTTAAGTAAGGTGAATGAAACCATTTAGACGAAATTTTATAAAGTCTGTTGTAACATAGAGAGACAGACGAAGCTAACCTTGTTCAAAGTTCTTTGTCTACCATGATAATGTCCTTGTCGAATTCCATGAACATGCATGGAAATATCATATGGCTCCTCGCTTACATATTCGGTATTTTTTCATACTCCCTGCAAGAAAAGATACGCCATTTTGACAAGTCATATATATGTTTCGTTGCTGATAGAATAACAATACTTACAGTCAAATAGTCAATGCTTGTGAGACTGCCAGAATTTCAACATTCCTTGCGGGCTCTGTCATGACGGCTGCTCCACCGCAAAACCCACAGGGAGTGAGAAGAAAATCCGAGATCATCTGTTTAGTGTTTAATCGCCTTGCCACATCAGCAAAAACAACAAGACTTAACTTGTTCGGTTTGATTTTTTATTTGGTTTTTCTTTTGGAGTAGTTAGTTAACTCTCTAATTATTTCTGTTTTTGTTTTTTTGTCATTCTGTTTTTTGGACCATATTCGGTTTGGTTATTTAGTTTTTCCGGTAATTAGTAACTGTATTTCATTTTTTTTTACATTTTTGCCATTTGAAAATTTACTTGAGTTTTTTTGGGTCAGATTCGGTTTGGTTTTTTGAATAGTTTGGGTTTTCTTCAATTTGGTTTGGTTATCAATTAGACTTTTTTTTTGTCGAAAGTTATCAATTAGTTTAGTTATTCAAAACTCCACACTCTAATCGTAATAAAATGTCAATCAAAAATTGGTTTAAGTTGGATAAATTTAGTTCGTTTGTTTTTTTATTTGAAATTTTATATATATTCTTGTAGAACTTTATTTAACTTGTTAGGAAAACTTCAGGAAAAAAAAAAGTTAGAAGAATGTTTATTTGAACATTGACAAACCAAAACTGAACCACAATCAAATGAATTTTATTATCTTTTTCATTCACACCACATAACCAACCGTGTTTAAATGGAAAACCAAAAATCTCGGTTTTGTTTGGTTTAAAAAAAACTGGTCCGATTTATATTATGAGAAGAGCTGGTACTTCATTACAGGAAATCTAAAACCAAAATTTTCGGTTTTGTTTGGTTCAAAAAAAAATTTGTTCGATTTATATTCCCAGAGCTAATATGAGGAGAGGTGGTACTTCATTACATAAAATCTAAAACCGCTATTGGATATATAAACAAACCAAATAAAAATGCTATATGGAACGGAAAACAAAAATACTTTGCTTATGTTATGCCACAAGAGCGTTAATGGGATAAGGAGACTTTTAGTTTTGGTAATGGACGTCATGATTTCGTAATCGTAATGTAATAACTTTTCTACGTCTTATATGAATAGTTGTGATATACACACAGACAAAAGACAGAATGTTAGTCATTTTCTGTAAATGTAATGTCGCATTCGCTTCAGCCTTCAGATGTATTAACTTACTTCTCATGTGTCATTCATTTTAGAATTGTTCACACACAGAGGTACTTTAAATCCAAAAACTAACAAATGGAGTACTTTTGAATTGAGGTGTACTTTGAGTTTAGGAAATATCGGAAAAGCCCTTACTCGAAACCAAACTATTATTTTCTTCGTCCCTTTTCACCTCATCTTGTTAGTTTTCTTCTCTCTTATTTTTTCCCCATTTTGATAAAAAAAAACCCTAATTTGATGGCATCTAAGTTGAGTCTTTGTCTTCTTCTCCAATTTAATTTGAGTCTTTGTCTTCTTCTCCAATTTAATTTCGACGAATCGTCATTTGACTGCGAATTTATTCTCGACAAATTCTCGGTGTGAACAGGTGGGTGCTTTAAAACAGAGATTCTGTTTGGTTGCCGGATGTGTTCTTCGCCGTCACTGTGACTGACGCTGATTGAAAAATATTTTATCGGAGAAACTCTCCAACTAATCGGAAACTCCGTCGTGAAAAGGTTCAGAGTATTTATAAACTTGTTTCTAATCTGTAGAAAAGACGACAGTGAATAACCATGAAAATTAACACAGCAGCCGTCGTCGTCTCTGCACTCGTCTTCAGAGAAGGAAGAAGATGAGAACAGAAAAGTTTACCACAAAATACCTGACCACGAAGAAATTAACGAAGAACAGAACCATGAAGCAGCTGACCACGAATTAACTAACCACAAAAGACCTGAACACGAAGAATCTGAACACATAAGAACTGAACATGAAGGATCTTTGTTTAATAACCCTTCTTTTGTTATAATTTGCTTATACACATTTAATGTTACATTGTGCAGCCTATTTATTTGAAAAATATCATATTGTATACATCTAAAAAATGAAAAATTTACTCTTAGCTTATAAGTTGTCTACTTTAATTTTATTCATGTTAATGGATGATTTATAGTTACTTGTTTATGTTTTAACTTATCCATTCTGTTTTATCCATCCTAACTTATGCAGATAGATACTTTGTAAAATAACTTATCTGTGACCATTCAGAATGTTATATTTGTGGACTGGTTCTTGTTCTGCATTTTAGGTCTATCTGATTTGGTATATTTTGATACATCGGAAAAGACAAAACTCATTACAAAAACATGACAAGGTAACAACTTAAATATGATAAGGTAACTAATCAAATATGGCATAAATATTGGTAGACTCATATGTTGTATCATCAAACAATGTGTCCATGTCAAATTCTTCATCGTCCACGTGGTCAAGGGTTCGTGGACATCTATTGTTCTGACATCTGTTGTACATCCCTGCCTATCCGCTTGTACCAATCTATGCAGATCCACGTAACTATACCTTACCTCCAGCATATTTTTACTGATGTGTGTCACCATAAATCACCATATTCAATCATTATTAGTGGTGCAGCTCATATAACAGCTTTCGTTTCCCCCATAAAACTCCATTGAAACCTTTTTTTTCAAATCCTAAACATCTATTTCACATCCACTTATCCACATTCCATTGTCCACATTTCATTATATGCATTCAGTTATCCACGTTTCATTATCCATATAATTAATCATTGTACTAAATACATGTATATGTTAATGTGTCCCAAAATCAAAAGTTCATAAGAGATGCACAGCTCCATAATTATATAATAAATTAGAAAAACGTAACAAAGATATAATATATCACATGATTATCCTTCTAATGATAATTTAGTCATATGATTATCCTTCTAATGATAACTAATTATAAGCTGAATAGGTATTGAGCTGAAATTTTCTTTCAATCATATGTTCTATCATCAAATAATGTGTCAATGTTAAATTTATAACCATCCACATGGTCAAGTGTTTGTGGACAAGTTCTACTTCCATTATCCATTTGAATCTACTATGATTATTCTTCTAATGATAATTTACTCGTGCATAATATTAGAATATACTATCTACAATATACAGTCCACTAAATTCATTCTTTAAAAATCACAATTTTGATATCATCCACAATACATTGTCTACGAAATGACATACATATCATATATGACTTTCAACGATGGACTTTACCTTTGTCGTTGTAGATCCGATTCCACTTCTATAAAATCCAAAAGACATTAGCATGGGATAACATAATATAGATGAAGAAATGACATCCATATCAAATATGACTTTCAATGATGGATTTCACCATTGTCTTTGGTGGACAGTATTTAGTGGACAAGATGCAGTGGACAACATTCTGTGGACAGTTTATTATGAATGACTTTGTTTGGAACTATGCTACTGTATTGTATAATTAAGGTTATAATTGTCATTTTATCTTCATCTTCTCCACGAAAATCTAAACCCTAACCGCATGTATATATCAGTTTCTTCATTGTTTGATATATCTAAAATTGAAATCATTATCATAACTAAACTCACTATCTCACCCAAACTTAGTACTATACCTAAATTCGTTATCCACTGGACCATTTTCATAATCACCGTAACAAGATATGAAGAGCAAAGAATCCAAACGGTTTTGCCTCCTTGATTATTGAGTGAGATTACATTCACTGAAATTTTCTTCTTCAGAGTAACAATGGGGGATGGTTTTATTAAAAACTTTTTTTTTTGTTGAATTGAAGAAAATATATGAAAAGGAAAAAAAACAAAAGGTATGTGGAGAAACTCACGTCATCATTATTTCTCCCTATTTCTCTAAAAAGTAACGCTCCCCAACTGTGCATATCTACCTAATAAGCCACAGCCGTTAGATGTAATAAGTAATAAATGTAAATCGATGGCTGAGATGAAATAAGTACAAATTAAAGTAACTTATGGGAACCACATGATCCTTCTCAAATGGACGGCTATTGTGTATTTTGAGATGGCAGAATTTGATTTGAAACGAAACGAGGCCAACAAAAAAGAAAGGTCAATTTAGACCGAAAAAAAAACACAGTTAAACTCAAAGTACATCCACAAAGCAAAATACTCCCACATGTAAATATTATCTGAAGAAGTACTCCCACGTGTAAATAACTCTTCATTTTATCAATGGATTATTTTCTCTTTTTGGATAACTAAAATATATATCCTTCGTGTGTATAGACAGAAAATATATAGTATATATCAAAGGGAAAAACCCAAATAAAAAACATATAATATAGACCGAAAATACAATAAATGAAAAAACATGAACGACGAGAAAGTCAAGTGGTACACTTCTTTTGAAGTTAATGTTTGACCAAGTATCATTCACCAACTATATAGTTTCTTACATTATGAATCGGAGCTTCAGAAAAATAGATTATATAATTAGAATTTAAATACGCAATAACGCGGTTTGCTATAACTAGAGGCATGCCGTCGTTTGTAGAAAGCACGTTCCTCGGAAAACGGAACCAACTATTGCAATACTACTTATGATGGATTACAAGGTTTTTATTGGTCAAAATTCAGGACTCTATAAGAATATTAATTTATAAAGGAAATTTTTTCATGGTAAAACGGAACCCATTGATAAAAAATATATATCGAGCTTTTAAAGAACGTGTAAAAGGACTGGAAATTATATACATTATATTATATCATTGTGAGGACTAATGTACTCTTGATGGAAATATAATTAACCTAAATAAAAAATATATTAGATTGGACATATATTATAATACCCCGGCCTCACTGTTCTTGAATATGTCTGATAGGAAAAATAAAAATGTAAATTACTTTGTGCACTTAGATTGCGTGAGTCGCTAAAGTACATCGTTGGTTAAAACATGCTTGTCGTTAGACAGACACTCTGTCCATTTCAATTCGCTTATTTTAGACAGTTATCCTACAGAATTATCTTGTTAATTAATTATCCTATAGAATTGGTCATATACTCAATTTTACTATATATGTATATATGCGTTTGTGTGGACATATATATAATATATAGAAACTGTTTTGGACAAAACAGTTAGATAGCAAAATCTTTGGTTATTTTGTTTAAAACATCACGAGTAGCATTGGCGCTGCATATATTGGATTCTAAGACTTACAAATATATATAAAGTTAAAAAATCAAAAATCGAATAATACCACTCCTCTTGGAATAATCTGATTCCCATATCTTCCTCCTGAGTATTTAATTAATATGGTTGTAATCATTGAATTAGGGGAGATTATGCTTAATAACCAGCAAAAATTTTAAAATTCAACAAATAACTATTAAAAAACCTTGTTAGAATATTATCTATTTAAGTTACCAATGTACATATAAGACAATATTATTATATTCTACTTATTTCCATAAAAAAATAGTACATATTTATTTGTACTCAATTATTCTGTCTTTTTTTTTTGAATGAATGTAAAATTTATTCAATAAAAAAAAACCTATTTTACTTCAAGTGCTACTCTGGTTTTAATCTTTTTGAAAAGAAAAAAAAAACAATGAAATGACAAGATTTTATTCTTTTTCTAATGTTATGTAGTTTGTAGATAAAGACAACATTTTATTCAAAAAATATCCGTGAATTTATATACGTATTTCTCATTTTATGTGAAACCAAATAACGTTTTATACATACAATTTCAATGTATATTATGCATACATTTGAATGATGTTGTATAAGAATTTTGAAATTAACAAGTCTATTTTGTTTGAAGTTATTATAAAACTAATATAACATTGTTCTATATTATTTAATTAGACATAAGGTTGGAGCACCTATTTGTGCGATGCCGATGTGTGTGTGCTTATGTAGTTGACTTTGCATGGTTTAGCTTGTTTCCTTATGGTTATGGTTTTCTCATGCTCATTTTTACCTATTGTTCTCGGGGATAAGAACATGAAGAGGTATATATAGAAAACTACTTGATTTAGGTCGAAGAACCAGATTTTCAGTAGTTGAATCGGATCATCCTAGTTGTAGGAAACTAATCAACCTACTGTACCATGCTTCCAACAGATATGACGCGATGGATAATCATGGTTCGACTAGATAACTCATGCAAGAGTTCTCATTTCTATCGGGAAAGAGTGCATGGCATAGTCATAGCAAATGTGCTTTTCTTAACATGTGTAACTAATGATACATTATCGACCAGCGTATAAAGCACAAGATGCAGAGACGACTTGTGTGAGTTGAGTAGTTTGTTGGTCTCCGCTAATGATTATGATTAATGATGTTATCAACATGTCGTGAATTGATTAGCAATCGTAAAATCATCCTATCAATTTCTAATTTTCTAAACTTCATTAAAATGCTTACTTGTCAAATTATGCAAATACGCATTTTACTTCTTTTTTTATTGCTCTGATTTTGGATAAAAACCGAACAAAGTCACCAACCAATATAACTTAGTGCTCCTTGTACTTTTTACCGACTTTTTTTACCTACTACTTTATTTTACCGAAAGGTTAACATAATTGCATGTGATGTTCATTTCCACTTCAGTTATAGCTTTCCTTCGTCACATAGATACGTATGAAAGACATACAAAAGTAAAATCTCATTGGTTTCGTTCTTGCACTTGAGTTAATAATCTATTTCTATGGATGTAGACCATTACAAAAATTGATATTGAGATTGACATTCCAAAGAAGAGTTTGGCACAGAATCCTTGTTTATAAAAGAACAGAATAAAATACAGGATTCAGCGTGGATTTCGTCTACAAATGTAGAAGAATTTGACCGGGCGATGAAGAAAAATATTATTAAAGTTAAATAACGTTCATATGGCTCTTAAACAAAATTTGAAATAGACAAGTCGACAACACACTCTGGTTATTAGTTTCTTTGCAATTTAGTAATCACCAAACCCAGGCTATTGTGTGGCCCGCATGTTGTCTTCTTTTTCTTCTTTCTTTGCTTCTATTTATCTCTCTATCTTTCCCCACCCAAACCAAAAACTAAAAAAAAATCTACACACACTTGTCCTCTTCATCATTCATTCTCTCTCTCTTCCCTTCTGAAGAATTGAGCACAGAAACCTTTTGGGTAATTTTCACCTGTTTGTAGTTGGAATTGTAATCATAATCTTCTTGTTTACTTAAATACATAATTATCTCATAAGGCTATTGTTTCAAGCTTCTTTTCTCATTTTGTTTCTTCTGTTTATCTTCTGCATGTTCATAATTTACAGCAAAGCTTTATCCCTTGTGGGTCTTGAACTCTTGATCTTCCTAAATGCTTCAGGGATTGAAAATCTTATCTATTTGTTTTATAGTATGAATCATCAACATATATCTTGTTGTTCTTGCAAAATCCATTATAGATTTCAGCCTTCTCATGCAAAAAAAAAGCTTCAAGTTTTTTTTTGTATTGTTTCGTTGAGTTTTATTTTTTCTCTTTGGTATACACATGTCCATATTTCCTGACACCTGACAAGAATCCAGAAATAATAGCTTACGTCTTATATCTGAGTCCCTAGACCTTTTTTTACACTTAGTTGTTCTCTGTTCTGTGATCAGGGTATCTTACTCAGTTAGGTAAATCAAAGATGCAAAACGGTCACACAGAAACTGAAGACCAGGACCAAACGGTATGTTTTGTCTTTCTATATCAAAACTGGCTATGTTCTGTTTCATTGTCTTAAATTGCTATGATTATTAAATGTTTTTGGTAATTATGAGAATAACTAGACATGATTACGTACAGCAGTGATGTAATATGGTCTCTTACGATTCTGAAGCATAGCTTCTTCTTTGATCATGGGTCAAACTCTTTATAGGTCATAGATGATAAACTTCCTCCATTTTCATGGGAAAGGAAGTTAAACAGTCAAGCTAAGACCCCTTCTCAGTTCAAACTGACTAAACGAGATTATCTTCATCTGGTAATATCATCTTTTCTCTCGATCTACCACCATTTCGCTAAATTGATTTTTGAATAAAGAATCTTCAATCAAAGAAAGTCTGAAATGAGGACTCCTCTTTCTTGCTGTTCAAGTTATGCTTTAGGTCAGATGCTCTGTTCTTTGGAATATTGTTTTGAAATAAACCTCTCTCTCTTTTGGCTTTCCAAAGTTTCCAGTAGGGTACAGGTTGTGGCGACACACCAAAGAAGAAGCCGCAAAAGGAAGAGTGAGAGATCTCTCACATATTCTTTTAATGTTCCGCAAACTTTTCTTCTTTTTTTTGAATGAAAAAATAAAGGAAAACAAAACAAATGGGATAAAAATAATGGCCTATACAGGTTTCGAACCTGTGACCTTCGCGTTATTAGCACGACGCTCTAACCAACTGAGCTAATAGGCCAATTATTGATGACCTTTGTCATTATCTAATACTTCAATAATTCCCAAAACCTGCAGGCGTCGATCTTTGACATCTTCAGAAAACACCATGTAACAGGAGATCACGGCGTCCCTTTAGGGGGAATTGGGTATGGGATCCACCACATACGCTTTACAGCTTTTTTTTTTATTTTGGAAAGAAAAAAGTGCAAAATGTTGGAGATGCGGGGAATCGAACCCCGTGCCTCTCGCATGCAAAGCGAGCGCTCTACCATTTGAGCTACATCCCCAATTATACGCTTTATAGTTGCATATAAAATAATATGTAATTCTCCTCAGTTTTAAGATTCTCTGTTCCAATGTATTAATGTACAAAACCGTGTTTCAGTTCAGGAAGCATTGGAAGGAGTTACAAGGGTGAGTTTCAGCATTTCAAGTTATTCCCAAAGATATGCGAGGAAGCTCCAATTCTCACAAACCAATTCTCTGTAAGTAAACAATCATGAACTTTGCTTGGTTTCTTTAGTTGAAAACAAATTCTTGTGTGTTGGATGGCTTTATGAAGTATCCCTCTCATGCTTCTTGATCTGTTTAAACTATAGGTGTTTGTTTCTCGCCCGGGAGGTGTCAAACACTCAACTGTCCTGTGTCCAACAAAGCCAGAGGTGACTAAGTAAGCCAAATCTTTCTTTCTTTTTTCTTCTCTTGTATCATCATGAGATCCCTAGTTAAAAAAAAAAAAAAANTTCTCTTGTATCATCATGAGATCCCTAGTTAAAAAAAAAAAAAAAAGAGTGAATGTGCAAATGATCTTAATTATGTTATTGTATATGATTGCGCAGAGACAATGGAGGTTATTTGTGCAGAGGTGAAGCTCCAAATGTAGGAATTGATTCTTGGGATTGGAACATGACAGGGGATAAATCCACATACCATGCTCTTTATCCTAGGTCTTGGACCGTCTACGAAGGTATTAATATATGTCTAGTGTTTCTAACCATTTTTACTACCAAGATTCATCTGTTGAAAATTCTTTATTTATATATAAAGAAAATGTTTTTACTTGATAAACAGGTGAACCTGACCCTGAGCTCAGAATAGTTTCTCGTCAAGTCTCTCCCTTTATACCTCATAATTACAAGGAAACCAGTCTTCCTGTATCGGTTTTCAACTTCACGGTATGGATCTTACCTCAACATCATAACTTAGGTAACAACTTGTGCTGAGCTGATTGCTTTGTGTCATGTTTCAGGTGACTAACACTGGAGCAGAACAAGCAACTGTTACTTTGCTCTTTACTTGGGAGGTAACAACTCTCCTCTTGTTCATCTCCTTTAAGAAACTTTGGGAGATTGGTTTTTTTATTTTCACTCTGTAATAAAATTTCAACGCATAAGTGATCCATTTGTCTCTGTGGTTAATTAGAATTCTGTGGGAGGAACTTCTGGGTTAACTGGACAGCACTTTAACTCAACAATGAAGTAAGAATCTTCACCTAATGTTGCAATAGATATTTTGTATTTTTTTCTTTTACTGAATCTTGTTTCCTTTATGGAATCTTGTAGGGAAAGAGATGGAGTTCATGCAGTAGCTTTACACCACAAGTAAGGACCACTTTCTCTGACTCTTTGATTGGTTTAGCGTTGATTATTGGAAGAATCTGTGTTGATGATTGTTATACAACTCATCTTTCAGGACAGCAAATGGACACCCACCAGTTACCTATGCAATTGCAGCAAAAGACACAGAGGATGTTCGTGTCTCCTCGTGTCCATGTTTCTTAGTTTCCGGTACTACTCCTAACACAATCACAGCAGGAGATATGTGGGATGAGATTAAAAAGGTTAACCAACATTTTCAGGTCTTCCTTATAACAATTAGAAGAAAGATCGAAGTCTTAACCTTGTTGATTCTCTTTTAATTTCCCCACTCTTTAGAACGCATCATTCGACAAGGTAACCAGCAATGCATGCTCTCCGTCAAAACCGGGAACTTCCATTGGAGCAGCAATAGCAGCAACGGTGAAAGTTCCACCAGGATGTGATCGTACAGTCACATTTTCGCTCTCTTGGGATTGTCCTGAGGCTAGATACAACGAGAAAACTTACCACAGGTATGCGTGTGTTACCCTAACTAGATTCAATCTGATATATTGTCAGTCTTTAGTCATATATAATCTTTTTCTAACTTGAGAAACTTGTACTCATAGACGATACACAAGATTCTATGGCTGCTTAGGAAATGCAGCGGTGGCAATGGCTCGCGACGCGCTTCTCAGTATGAAAATATTCCTTTTTCTTTTGTAATGAACTTTACTTAAAGTAAGAGATCATCATCTCATGATGCTTTCTCCTTATTTGTTGTTAGACTTCTCTGAGTGGGAGACTCAGATTGAAGAGTGGCAAGCTCCTATTCTTGCTGACACAACACTTCCTGAGTGGTAATAACTTTTGCTTCAATACTTTTTTCTTCTTTTCTAAGTTCAGTTGAGCTGAAGAAAGTAACCGGAAATCTTTTCAGGTATCGAACAACTCTCTTCAACGAATTATACTATTTTAACTCAGGAGGAACCATCTGGACAGGTATTATACATTTAATTCTTCCACAAAAACTTATATTTTTCTTTAACTACTCAATCTTATAGTTCTCCATTTTGTTTTTTCATGTTTTCTGTAGATGGGTTGCCTCCGAAGCAAAGCTTAGATAGTATGGGTAAAAGAATGATCTCTCTTAGTATATCAACAACAGATAATACTGATTTAGACCAGAACAACGTAGCCTTAGACATCCTTGGAAGGATCGATGCGGTCTGCTCACAGATTCACTCTCCTTTATCCTCAAATGCTGCGCTCGGAACCACTCTGAGTCAGAACACTGAACAGAACATTGGACAGTTCCTTTACCTTGAAGGGATTCAGTATCTAATGTACAATACCTACGATGTTCATTTCTACTCTTCTTTCGCATTGCTCATGCTTTTTCCAAAACTCGAGCTAAGCATCCAGAGAGATTTTGCGTCAGCGGTTCTGATGCATGATTCTACCAAGAAAAAGGTCATGAGCTCTGGCGAATTAGTTACAAGAAAAGTCCTTGGAGCGGTTCCTCACGATATTGGTTTGAATGATCCATGGTTTGAAGTAAATGCATATAACTTGTTCAACACGGATAGGTGGAAAGACTTGAACTCCAAGTTTGTTCTTCAAGTTTACAGAGACGTGGTTGCAACTGGTGACCTAAACTTTGCGAAATCGGTTTGGCCGTCGGTCTACACTGCCATCGCATACTTGGACCAGTTTGATAAAGATGGAGATGGGATGATCGAGAACGAAGGGTTTCCGGATCAGACATATGATGCTTGGTCTTGCTCAGGAGTTAGCGCCTACTGTGGTGGTCTCTGGGTCGCGGCTCTTCAGGCCGGCTCTGCTTTGGCCAGTATAGTTGGGGACAATGGTTCTGCGGTTTATTTCAACGCTAAGTATGAGAAAGCAAGAAGCGTTTACGAGAAACTCTGGAATGGTTCTTATTTCAATTATGATAACAGTCGAAGTGGCTCTAGCTCATCAATCTTGGCTGATCAATTGGCTGGACAATGGTAAGTGTTAGTAGAACATGATTATAATGCTGTGTTTGGAAGTTGAATTCTTGAGTGAATAGTCGGTATTGAGTTGTGTGTGTTTTGTAAATAGGTACGCGAGAGCTTGTGGACTGAAGCCGATAGCCAAAGAAGAGTGGATAAAGACAGCGTTGGAGACGGTATACGACTTCAATGTGATGAAAGTGAAAGAAGGGACGCGTGGCGCTGTGAACGGGATGTTACCGGATGGACGTGTAGACACAAGCACGATGGTGTCGAGGGAGGTGTGGGCCGGGACTACATACTCGGTCGCGGCTTGTATGATTCAAGAAGGGCTCGCTGAAAAAGGGTTTAGGACAGCAAGTGGAATCTATGAGGCCGCTTGGTCCGAGCGGGGTCTCGGGTAAGCTCATCGCAAAAGTAGTTCTTTTCTTTTGTTAGCTCATCATGTTTGCTTAACAAAACTTTATTTTTGGTTGCAGCTGCTCATTTCAGACACCAGAAGCTTGGAATACGAACGACGAGTATAGGTCACTTTGTTACATGAGGCCGTTAGCTATATGGGGGATACAGTGGGCACACACAATGCCACAACCTAATAGAGAAGAAGAAGAACAATCATTAAGACCACAAGAAGAAGAGGAAACGACTGTACTGTTTCAGCAACACGCAGGGTTTATCAAAGTGGCTCACTATCTGAAAAACACTAAGGGAAAAGACCATAGAAGCCGCCTCCAGAGTGCATACGAAACCTTCCTCAGGATAGTCCGCCTATAGAACATAACCCAATTATAAGTCACCTTTTTTTTGGGTCTCTTTTCCATGTCGTTGTTTCAATTGTTGGATTTTACTTTACAGTTCTAGAGAGAATTAAGTGTTAATATACTTTCTACACTGTCGATGTCTTGGCTGTATAATAGCAAATGCTTAAAACCTTCAATGAAGACGAGACTACATTCAATGAAGACGAGACTACATTCAATGAAGACGAGACTACATTTCCCATTAAAGTACATCTAAATTGCCTACTTTTAGGACTGTACTGAGAAACAGCACTGTGAATATGTACGTAAAAACTTTTTATAACAAAGCTCTTGAACATAACTAATGAAATGTATATGTATACAAAACCTTCGAAGCAAGAATCATCAAAATAGATAAGTAGATAACTTATTTTTAGAAACACCTTAAACAATAGCAGCAGTACAAGAGTAACAAATTAAGGTTTACTCAGGTCAAAGTGCAAAATGCAAGGAAGAACGAGTCATGCGCGTTTAGATCCAACGATAATAAGAAGACATACTAAAGACCTAAGAAACTACTGAAGCTGTCTAATTCAGGATGTGCAGTTTAGGGATACAAGTCTACAGATCTGACAATACATGTGTTCTTCTGGACGGATCATACGCCTAGTCTGCATCATGCTGATTTGAGGGACAACGACTTCACTGTGCTGTTCCTGGAGCAGCTGCATAACCTGCTGATTGAGTTGCAGATTGCTCATATCCCGCCTGGGCTGGTGCAGTCTGGGAATAACCGGTTTGGCCAACAGGTGCAGCAGCATATGCTGATGCGTTTCCACCTCCATAGCTAGGATATTGAGAGCCGTATCCATAGTTTCCATTGCTCTGAGCCGGGGCATTACCATAAGCCGGCTGTGTAGCGGGATATGAGCTATAACCACCGGTTGGAGGTGCTTGCCCGTACCCAGCTGAAGCTTGCTGCACACCAGAAGCTGGCTGAACACCGTGCTGCTCATAAACTGGGGCAACGGCTGGTGCTTGTGTACCATTATAACCATCAGATGGTGCTGCAGAGCTGTATGAAGGGTACGTTTGCTGACCAGGAGTACTTGATGCATAACCATATTGCTGCTGCGGTGGTGCCATGTTTGTACCATACGATGGCGCCGCTTGAGCTGGACCTTGGTAAGGCACATCACTAGAAGGTGCTGCTGGCCTTGGAGGCCCATATCCTTGCTCGGCTGGTCCTTGCATCCCATAAGGTCTAGTTGGCTGCTGCATTTGGTGCTGACCCCCTGCCGGTGGATAGCCCTGTTGGGAGCCTCCATATGGTCCATAAGATTGCTGCGTGGGAGGATTATCATAGTTTGGTTGATCATACATCTGCCCATAATTCTGCTGAGGACCTGTCTGAGAGTAAGGAGCAGTATGGGGAGGCACAGGACCTGGATTTTGAGGTCCTTGCCTACCGTAATAATCGTATGGACCAGAATGTGGAGGTCTTTGTTCCCATCCAGAACTATATCCACTCCTAGGAGGCATATGTTGCGGAGGATAACCGCCGGAGTTGGGGGGTCTGTAATGTGATCCCTGAGACGGGTATGGTCCACCATGGTGGTAATTATATGGCATTGAATGGGGCCCATGAGGACCACGCGAACTACCCCATTGAGGCGGACCACCAGGTCCTCGTGGTTGGTAAGGAGGCTGGTTATAACCACCAGAATAGTGTGATGGCCTTGTATCCTACAAAAAAAATACAACCATGAAACCTCCCTTTTAGAGACAACAAAGAGAACAAAAAATCTCAAAGAAGAACACAGAAAGTAATGCTATAAAATGTGAAACTTGAACGAATAGTGCAACAAAGCAGGTAGTGTTCGCGGCATATCATGAATATTATCTCTAAGTTCACAAAAGAATCCAAAAAGAGGATCCGACTAAGAACACAGCAAGACAGCAAAGAATTTCATCAGAACAGGTCATAAGCAGATGACATTCAGAAACATGACAGGAGTCAAAATTATTCTATCCCATAAAAGTGATAACTCTACAAACAATTCAGCTGTCAGTAGCATTCCAAACTGTTTCAGACTGAACATGAAGCCCTGGCGTCAACTTAGTACCATAGCCTATGTGAAACTGCAGTATATGTTTAATATAAGAATTTAAGCTGATCATTTACAGTATCCACAATGGTCTCACCAGGCTCCCCTTTAGTAGTTCCATGATCATTCAAGCATATCTAACACAACGGTGTTGTAATATATCCATGCTCACACTAAGGTCTTGAAGTTTTAAGCAGCCTTACCGACTACAAGAAACCTGCAAGCGTGAGTGACAAATGCCAAATACCTTCATCCGTAGACCTGGGTGATGTCTATTGTACACCAACAAGGCAATGCTGACCCCAATTGAAAGGTAATAGCCACATCTGCATTTTTAAAGCCAACACCAATTCGAGATCTGACACTTTTAACTTAAAAAATCATGGCAAGTGACATGGAGGACGGAACATATGATCTTCTCAAAAAGAGAAAGCGAGCATCTTTCTTACAATACACACATATTTTCTCAAGATTCCTTCTTATCGCAGCAGCATGAACCAAGTACTCTTTTAGGACATCAACATGCAGCTATTAAAAAATCAGGGGAGCCACCATATATTTGCACTGTAGTTTTAAATTAAGACAGCAGGCTTTTGCAAGCACTTAAAGCGGGAAAATCAGGGAACAAAACTATTCATAACTAAAGTCACAAATATAATGTGAATCAGAGTAACACGAACATAATGGTAAGGTAGTGTACCTATAACTGATCATAGATATAAGCTATTTCTACAGAGATTGCACGGACCAGAACATTAGCAAACAAAAAGTGCCTATATAAACTAAAACACATAGCAGGAACACTCAGAAAACAAGTTATCACCTCATTACCTTACGTAGTTGCATGATTATCAAACATATCAGTATACCAGAGAAACAGTGCACATATGAATGAGAAAACAAGGCAGTTGAACAATCAAAATATGGTTGCAAAAACTAAAAGCAATGACATCGTTCAGAGAAATAACATCAGAAGACAGACCTGGTACATGACATCCTTTATCAACGCGGTAGCTATGTCAATTTGCCTTTTATCACCAGAAATACGAACAGTCCTTTCCTTAGAGCCATCACCTTCTTCAAGTGGTATTAACTATATGAAAAGGATTTTAATCAGTCCTTACACAGAATGAGCAAATATATTTACACGCATTTTCTCAGTACTCTTAATACATTCAAGACTGAATACAAATGACAACCTGAATCCGTGCTCTCGACTTTGTCTGCATATTCTTGATAGTCTCCCCACCTCGGCCAATTATCACACCGACCTGTCGAGGATGGATTAGGTATCACTTAGAAAATGCCCAGGCAGAACAATTACCAGGGAATACCTTGTCATTTGGAACTTTGATCTCCATCTGTTCAGGAACCCCCCTAACTAAAATGGAAGGTACTCCTCCTCCTTCAGTCTACGAAGGCAGCAGAAGGAAAAAAAAAAAAGACGAATCTTTAGGTCAGACAGCAAAAGAAAAAGTTGTAAATTATAAAAGAATCAAAGACAACATTAAACCTCTGTTATAACTTGATTGATAAGCTTCTCTGCTTTCTCAATAGCAGCAGCATTCCCAATTATCTCCACTGGTCTTAAAGCTGAATTCGGATCAGCCTCTGCATCCCTCCGAATTTGGATTTTGGCACCAGAATTAAGCTGAAGATGCCGTACCATCTCCCCACCTTTACCAATAAGCGTACCAACCTGCCAAGTATGCGAAGAGCACATAAATAAATAAAGAAAACTCACTAACAACACTTAGTCAAATAATCAAAAGTGGAAACTAAACCAAATCACCTTTGAACTCGGAACATCTATTCTGCGAGTGGTGGACTGAGTGTCATCAACCTCTTTATGAGAACTACCACCATTCACTTCTTTACTTCCGTCACCAATCTCCTCATGAGAACCACTACCATTCACTTCCTTACTCTCCTCACCAGCATTCACTTCCTTACTCTCCTCACCAGCATTCACTTCCTTACTCTCCTCACCAGCATTCGCTTCCTTACTTTCGCTATCATCTTCCTTCTGAGAAGGACCTTCCTTGCTCTCGATTTCAACTTCTTTCTCAGCAACAGCATTAGTGTCCTCAGCTTCTTCATTCTGAGAACCACCATCATTCACCTCCTTACTTTCTTCAATAGAAACTTCTTGGCAGGTTGTAGCTTCAACAGAAGCTGGTTGGCTATCCTCAGGCTTACCATTATTTTCAGATTTCTCACCGTGAATAGGCTCTTGACCAGTTAGCTCTTCCTTGGCTTCCTCAACACTCTCAGGTTCGCCAATACCTATAACATAAACCAATGAGAATGCATGCTTCAAAACAAATACAGACGGATCCAAAAACCCAAAAAGAATCAATCTTTAACTTAAATTAATAAATACTAAAAATAAATGTAAAGTCTTTTCGATGTATCAAGAAATCAAGAAAGTTACCTAATCCATCGTCGAGTTTGGGTCGTTTGGCTTGAGAATGATCAGATGGTTCTTTGGGGTCTTCTAAAGAACCTTCCTTAGACTGATCAATCGAGCCGGGATGTTGCTCGAGGATCTCCGATTCGACATTATCAAGCTTGCGCTTGTGGTCCGAAGGCTGCACGGGGTAAGCGATGGAATCTTCCTCCGTCATGTTCTTGTTAACGGTAGAGAAAGCAAGAAAGGCCGTTTCTTTGGTGATGAAATCGGCGACTTTGAGATTGTTAGGGCTTCGGAGACAGTGAGTGTACGGTGAGGGACGAGACGAGGAAGTGGTGAGACTTTGTGCAGCATTGGATTTAATCTGAATGTGGGCTTTTAATAGGCCTATTGGGCCTTAGTTTTTTTTATAGCTGCTTTTTTTTTTCAGTTATCAAATATTAAAATTGTTTATTATTCGAAGCAAATAGTGTTTATCGATTCATTGCCGAATTTCACGAAATTGTTTGGTGATTTCAAATAATTTTACTGTTGGTTTACGTGATTTCATGAAGCTGGTACGATCAATGTGGTTAAGCTTTGATTTGAATTAGCGGTATGCTTCAGGATGGAGCCTTAAAAGAGAGAGTAGAAACTAGAGAATGGCTAATTTGTAATTACAGTACATGGAATTTCAAAGGGGCAGGCATATGAGAAAGTGGGAAATAAGTTGGTTAAAACTGTTAAAACAGAGGAATTCTTTTTAAGTTGGTATGTGACTTAATTGCATTCTGAATCGTTTTCTTCTCTAATGCCTATGTCATGTGAGTTTATATCGTACTGTATCTTAAAAACGACATTTTACTTTATTAATACAAATCTTATTTGGAAGTAAGTGTCACATTAAATCCAAATACGAACTTTAGCTTCCTTGCGGTTAAACATTACAGGGAGAAAGTGGAGAGCCGCATAGACAGTCGTTACCGGCGAACGCACTGGCCGGAAACTTTGTCACTGGAAGCTTTCCACAAAGATGGTTTTGACTCAAGTTCAGTCTCTGCAGCCCAGCCACCATCGCCGACACCTTCCCGAATATCAAGTTCCTTGACAAATCCAACGTTTTCAGCGTCTTTGCGAACGTCAAGTTCCCCATGTCGAATCGGAGTTTGTTCCCCGCAGCTCGAAACTCCAGCAGATACTCTGTCTGGTTCAAGAACCTTTCTGGACTCCCTGAGATATCGTTTTTCGACAGATCAATGTAATGGTAGTATAAGGGTGCCGCTGGCTCCCAATCGTCTAAGCTCATCTTGATTCCACATTTTGCAAGCTTCAATGAGAAGATGCTTGGCAGCGAAGTAACCCACTCTGGAATCGTTTTCAAGTGAAACTGGTTGTAAGAGAGATCAAGAAACTCGACGGTGTTAACGTTCAAGGTAGGAAATGGATCTGTTAAAAGATTGTGTGAGAGATCAAGATTGTTAATGCTGGTCAGGTTAACGAAACCATTGGGCACAACTCCTGAGAACCGGTTCTTGGAGAGATCCAACTTTTCTAGCTTGTTGAAACTCGATATATAGTCTGGTATTGTCCTGGAGAGATTGTTCTGGCTCATATCAAGAAGGATGAGTTTAGGTCCAAGCGATGCAATAGACGGAGGAAGTTTGCCGGAGAGTTCATTGCCGGAGAGATCTAGAAATTTGAGCTGCGTCATGGATTCGAAAATATCTGGAATGGTGCCAGAGAGACGGTTGCTGCCGAGTTTCAGATTCTGCATGAGCTTGAGATTAGCAAACCCTAAGGGTATATTTCCGGTTAAGAGATTACCGCCTAAAAAGAGACCAGATAACCGAGACAGATTTGATATGGACTTTGGGATTGGACCGGTGAACTTATTTCCCTGAAGAAAGAGATCTTCCAACTGGCTTAACATGCCGATGTTGGTAGGAAGAGGACCAGAGAGACGGTTATTCTCAATGTTAACGTACCTTAGCTTTGGTAATCGGAGAAGGAACTGGGGAAAAGATCCAGTGATGTTCTCATGATCTCCTAAGCTAATCACTTCGAGGTATTGGAGTTTGGCCAGCGACGGCGAGAGAGTGCCGGAGAGGGAGCGTTCTGGTTTTTTGGAAAATCCTACTAGTGACAGTATGGTTACTCGGTCGCCGTTGAGGCAAGCGATGCCGTTCCACGAGCAGCAAGAAGTACTTTTCTTCCATGAGCTGAGCATGCCTGAAGGATCTCGGGTTATACCTGATTTGAAAGCTAAAAGACCTGCCTCGTCATCAGGATGGCACGTTGCAGCTTCTGTGGAACTTAAAAACTGAAGAAAGATAATGACAACAAATATAAAAAGAGTGAGGGAGCAAGAGTTCATGGTGATGTCGTGGGATTGAGAGAAGCTATTGGTAGCTTACTAATAGACGGAGAGAGACGACTTGAGAGCTGGGAAGTCAAAGTCGACGATTTTGACCAGTCCATTTGCATGTGGTAGTAGTATGGGGTATATCCGTATCACATGCCACGTTATCTTTTTTAATCTTGGACAGAAGTTCATTTCATTCTCTTACACCAGGTCATGTATTTCAATCCTCCACAGTTCCTTTATGAGGAAGAAAATGAGGAGTGATTTTGTTGTGTAAGAAGTAGGCAAAGTTGTGGTAACTACAACGGAAGTTTTGTTTTCAACCATATACATTTGGCCAGACAAGATTCCTAACTTATTCATCAGTTAAAAGAATTATAGCTTGTGTTAACTAATTATTTAATTTCAAATTTTTGTTTATAAACCATTTTAATCTCAAAGTGTGTCAACAATTATTGACCACTATCCAAAGCTGTTCCGAAGAAGATTAAGTTGCAACCTTTGGACCGCCTCATCAACCGATTATAGACCTTTCAGACCCCAACCACATCACTAAGCATTCGTTTCTACTTGGTTTGAGATAAGCTTATTAAGTTTTTTCTCTCTTGTTTTAGTTATTTAGTTTTTCTTCTTTCTTTTTTTTTCGAGTATAGGTTTCCTTTTCCATCTTTGTAGAGTTGATTTGATTAGCGCATTTATTAAAGCTCTATTTCCTTAATCATAACTAAAGCAAAAAATTAGAAGACATGTATATCATAAACATGAACGGAATAGATTATACTATCTCCACCTCCACCAAAAACAAATTTATCGAATTAAAAGACAGAAAACAATACCTTTAGGAGTTCGACAAAAACCAAAGATAAGAGTTTATAGCAAATTCAATATACAATCATTTTACTTCTTCTTTCTATTCAATGTTCTGCAGGTTCTAAAACTATAATAACAAACAAATTTCTGGTATATTTTAAAAAGGAAAAACAAACAAATTTCTAAAAAATGAAAATCGATTACTAAAACTAATTAAGGTTCAATCGAAACGAAAAAATTTGAATAGTTCCTTCCAACTCAAGCTTTATGAAACTCTCACCTGTTTTCTATAATTTTGAAGCATGTTTTCTTTTTCTCACCTTGTTTATCTTTCTAAAAAAATTGTTTGCTTAAGCAAGGGAGTTTCAAGCTTTCAGTCCATAATCATTTTCAATATCGGGAATAGCTGCTGGCCTTTAAATATTACAATTTTAAAAACATTTCGTCTCAAAAAAAGATTGAACTTGGAATGCAAGAAAACCAACTCAGAAGATAGAGTTGCTGCTCTACGCCTCTACGCTCACCCGCCATTCCTCCGGTCTTATATATCCTCGATTAACATACACTACAAGATTCTCCTGCGCCATGCGCGGATATATGATGCACAAACCATTATTTATTTTTAAATTAATTACTTTTAATACATATCAAATTTGTAAATGATTTCACTTTTTCACATTTTATTGTTGTTTATTTTAAAAAAAATCATATATTTTTATTAAAATATAACCATTTANTCATCTCAATTAATGGTTTTTTACATACTCACATTTTTCTCCAATCCTATAATTAGTATGGATAATTAACATGGATGATTGATATGAATTTCAAAGTACAAATTAATACAGTTTTCTAGATATTATGTCTATTAATTTTCTTTTATGCTTTTTTGGATAGTTTATCCTGTATTTATAGATGATAAATGTAAAAATGTCTTGATTTTCAGAAAATCAAAAATTTAAAACTCAA
>OVBI01001940.1:0-25776 GCA_900406495.1 Sisymbrium altissimum | reverse complement strand
TTTTAATTTTTTTGGAAAAAAAAAAAAAAAAAAAAAAATCTCCAACTTTCCAAATGTCTTCCAAAATTTTTGTTAACTTCTTTATTAAATCACGAAATATTGTTGACTTCCTAATTAAATAATAAATTTTCGTAATTCATGCTGTTTAAAGCCTGTCAAAAAAATAATTAAACAAAATTAAGAAAATTATTAAGTTTTATCAAAATATGGTACAAAAATTCAAAAAAAAAAAAGTTTCTGATGTGAGGGTTTAAAATATTATTACAAGAATTGTTTATATTAAATATCATATTTCATGCTTTTTTATTTGTGTTGATTTTTCATTAGATTTTCTTAAATATACATATAAATGTATTAACTTTTTTAAGAATCCATAAAAAAAAAACTCTTAAGAAACACGTATGATTATGGTTTAAGAGAGATTAAAGATTTGTTAAAACCCTATATCGTGTCCAGTTTTTATTGGTCGACTTTCTCTCTCTTTCTTGCCTATTTATCTCTTTCTTTGTTCTGGCCTTTTTCTTTGGTAAATCAATTCCTTTACATATGTCCAAATCCTTAATTCTCTCTTCTCCATTATGGTTGCTTTTGTGGGTCTTATCTCTATTTAGAAATTTTGTTATTCTGGAAATTATGATTCTTCGAATTTAGGAATTTAGGTTTCTTTGATTTTGGAAATTGAAAATTTCATATCTTTAGAAAGTTTAATTATATAGTTTAATAGGATTAACACAAATGATTTTTTAAAGAGTTTGATTGTAGGTGTTAGAATTCTTGTTTCGAGAATTATTATTTTAAGTGGATAGACCACCATAAATGTGCATAATAAACCTAGTAATTTTTGCAATTGGATTGCTCTAATATGACAATGAACATCATCATCTATGCATGTGTAAAGGTTACTCGGTTTTCCTGTGCATTTGACAAATCTATTCAGATAAATTGAAGAAAAAAGGAATCCGCCTGTAATATCATCTCTGCTTATAACTTTTTTTTTTTTCAACATATCTGCTTATAACTTTTCATAAATTATTTTTAGTGTTAAATTATTAACTGCGATTGTGATGGATGGTTAGGGTGACTAATGAATGTTTGTTAGGTAATAGCCCCATAATTTTCTCCAAATTGTATTCCCCCATGGAACAGGTACCTTCTTCAATTATATGATCCACCTTGCAAATGGATTTACTTTATCAATCATTGTTTACCTACCACCCTTGCATAATACAAAATTATGAATACAGTAGAAGCTAATGAAACATGTTGAGTTTCTTTTGATTAGCAAAAAAAAAAAAAAATTAAACTAGCATTATTGCCGTAGTTTTTTTGTTTATATACCTCCCCCTATCCTCACCGCCCACTAAAAAAAAAAAAAAAGGGCGTCTATCCCCCTGTCTTTCCGATTAACTTCCTTTTTTTGAACTTCTATTTTATTAAACAAAGAATAAAGATAGTCGATTACAGCAAAAAAGGAAATACCGAGAAGAGAAAACAGAAGAAAGTAAAACCCAGTCACCTTAAGAAAAAACAATAGAGGAGAGTCTCTCAGAGTCTAAAAGGGAGTGCAGCCAAGAAGGAGGACCCGCTGCTACATAGGATTGAAATCTTCCATCCTTGACAACACTAGAAGCGATGAGAGAGGCTCCTCTATTAGCAGAAAGGGGTTCAAAAGACAGGCGCCAAGCTTCAAAAGAAGAGAGATCCGCAAGAATATGATTACTGAAATGATGAAATCTTGGCCAAACATCTGGATTGGAGACAAAATCAATAACCAGCTTAGCATTGAAAGCAAAAATAACTCGCTTGCAATGGTGAAGCTTTAGACTTTCAATGGCCCAGAGAAGACAAGTAACTTGAGCAGCTAGCAGAGTATTTAGATTACTAAATGATCTTCTGCTATGAAGAAGCACCTCTCCTACTGAGTTCCGTAGAATCCAAGAAGCACCACAAATATGAGAATGAGGACACCAAGCGAAGCCAATATTGCATTTTAACCAAAGGTCTGTAGGCCTAATCCAATGGTAAGATCGATGACGAGGAGTAGAGACAGTATCAGGGGGAGATGGAGAAGGAATACTATTAATTCTTGAGTCAAATGAATGATTCACCTCTTGAGCATAGAACCATTGATCAGAATCTCCAAGAATCTTTTTAATGGTCATCAAAGGATCAAATCTTTTGCCTTCAAAAACCATTTTATTTCTATTCTTCCAAAGAACCCAAAGGATCCGGGGAAAGATTCTGCAAAGATGGAGAGGATAAGCTTTGGAATTGGAAACACGGAGAAGGTGATTGAAGTTGACAAAGATAGATGTAGGATGAAACCCATGATCTGGAGATGGGAATAAACTTAAGGCCCAGATCTGACGAGCAAGAGTGCAAGAGAATAAGACATGGTTAACCGATTCTCCTTCTAAACCACAAGTCTGGCATCTGGACTCACAATTGATTCCTTTAGCTTGAAGATTATCAAAGACTGGAAGAGCATTGCTTAAAGCTCGCCAAAGAAAATTCTTTATTTTTGGCAGACAAGTGAGCTTCCACACTGAGGTTTTCAGAGGGTTTATCGAAGGAAGATGAGAGGCTTCATCAAAAAAGGAGGACAAGGAGGCCTGAGAAGCTAAATCATAAGCTGACTTCACAGAGAAAAGACCAGAATTTGAAGGATCCCAAATCTAAAAATCATCCCTGTTTGGAACTGGACGTATCGAAGAGATAATGGCAACATCATTTGAGTAGAAAAGATCCTGAAGAAGACCTCTGTTCCGATCTCTTCTGTCAAAGTCAATAAGTGCTGATACTCTGAGATCAATATCTACGAGGCTGTTCTTCATTAATGGGGATCTCCAAATCTTACCATCCCAAATCCAATTATCAACCCAGACACGAGTGGAAGAACCATTACCAATACGAGGGCCAAGCCCTGAAGAGAGAAGATCACGACCAAAAAGGATACTACGCCAAGCAAAAGATGGACGAGAACCTAAAGCAGCTTTAAGGAAATCAGCTTCAGGATAATATTTGCTTTTAAAAACCCGACTAAACAAACAATTAGGATTCTGAAGCAAACGCCAAGCTTGTTTGGCTAACAAAGCTTGATTGAAAGATTCCAAATCTCGAAAACCTAGACCTCCTTTATCTTTAGGCAAGCAGAGACGACTCCAAGCAACCCAATGGATTTTACGCTTGTTTTCTCCCGAACTCCACCAAAAAGCAGACATATCACAGTTTAATTTTTTGCAGGTGGTCTTTGGGAGACGAAAGCAAGACATTTCATGAAAAGGTAAAGCCATAGCAACAGACTTAAGCAGAATTTATTTTCCTCCAAAAGACAAAGAGCGAGAGTACCAACTAGAGAGACGAGATTTGAGATTTTCTGAAATGTAGTCAAGAAGCTAGATCTTTGATTCTTAAAACATTCTGGAAGACCCAAGTAAGAACCCGAGCCTCCTTCTTGAAAAATACCAAAGAGATTCTTGATGTTGTCTTTAAAACGAGAAGGAAGATGAGAGCCGAAGGTGATATAAGACTTGTCAAAGTTGATACGCTGACCAGAAGCAGAACAATAGAGATCGAAGATTTTTTGAAGAGTTAAGCATTGATCTTCATCCACCTTACAAACAAAAAGAATATCATCTGCAAACAACAGATGAGATATAATCGGACCTTATGGAGAGAATTGAAAACCTGAAAGCTGAGAACACGATATTGCTTTCTGGATCAAAAAGGATAAACCTTCAGAACAAAGAGCAAAGATGAATGGAGACAAGGGATCTCCTTGACGAATGCCCTGATGAGGATGAATAAGGCCATGAGGTTGTCCATTTAGGATGACTGAGTAAGAAACAGTAGAGATACAGGTCATGATCGAAGATATCCAAGTAGTATGGAAGCCAAAAGCCACAAGAATATTATGAACATAACTCCATTTAACTCTATCAAAACCCTTGGACATATCAGTTTTCAGGATGAGAAAAGACTTTGAAAACTCAGGATGATCATGAAGACTTGAAATGATCTCGTGGGCAATAAGAATGTTATCGGAGATAAGTCTGTCTGAGACAAAAGCAGATTGAGATGGAGAGATGAGGTCATTCATAAAAGGCTGCAGACGCTTCATTAAAATCTTCGATATTATCTTATAGAGCACAGAGCAGAGACTTATTGGACGAAGTTGAGTCATCAATTTTGGTGCTGGAACTTTTGGAAGCAGGCAAATGTGAGTGTAATTCCATTCTTTAGGAAGAACACCTGAGATGAAAAACCGATTGACCTCGAGAATTACTTGAGAACTAACAGTTGGCCAAAACTGTTGGAAAAACAGAAAGGTCATGCCATCAGGTCCTGGAGCGCTTGAACTTTTAATGAAGAATACTGCAGAGCGAATTTCATCAGTGGAAACTGGAGAGATTAAAGCCAAATTCATTTCATTGGATACTTTCATCGGAAAACCTTCAAAGATGAAAGGAGATTCTTCATGAGAGGAAGAGAAAAGGTTCTCATAGAACGATACTGCAACTTGACTTTTATCCTGAGCACCTCTCACTTCTAGACCTTGATCATTGATGAGAGATTCAATGAAAATACAAGCTCTATCTAATTTAGCTGATGCGTGAAAAAGAGCTGTATTTTTGTCACCAAGACGAAGCCACTGATTACGACACCATTGAAACCAATGGAGCTCCTCCATTTTTTGAGCCTCAATAAGACGTCGTTTTAAAGCTTGAACACGAGAAATAGAAGGCCTTGACAAGGATTCTTCTGCTTCTAAATCTTTCTGAATGGCTAAAATATTAGAACGAGCATTAAGAGATTTAGTGCGCTTCCATATGCTGATTTCTTTGCGACAGTGCTTTATAGCAGAGCTGAGAGAAGGAGAAGCTCTGGATAAAGAGGAATTCCAAGCAGCTGACAAAATTGCTCTGAATGAAGGATAGAGAAGATATTTCTTGTCAAATCGGAATCGTCCTCGCAGAGATTTAACAGAAGGGTCAGTATTGACAAAGACAAGGCGATGATCAGATCCCCATTTGTCTAGAAAAGATTGAGTAGCCAAAGGAAAATGAAGAAGCCATTGCTTATTAACGAAGCAACGGTCGAGGCGGCATTGAATCCAGAGATTATGACGCATACCAGCCCAAGAGAAAGGATTGCCATAGCTGGGAAGTTCTTCAAAATTACCCGCCTTTATCATATTTGCAAAAGGTTTGAAATAATAATCAGATCTAGAAGGGCCACCAAGCTTCTCTCCATTGTGCAAGATAGCATTAAAATCCCCAACTAAGCACCAAGCTTGATGGCGAGAGATACTTAATCTGGTAATACGTTCCCATAACAAGTGACAGAACTTTTCAATTGGATCACCATATATACAAGACAGATACCAAAAACCTTTATCCGATTGAACCAAAACATCTACAAGGTTTTTATCAGCATATTTTACATCAAGATGAACTGAGTTATTCCACAAAAGAGCTAAACCTCCACTGAAACCAATTGGCTCTACTGTAAAAAGGTGATGAAAACCAAGCCAAACTTTCAGATCAACCAAAACATTCTGATCTTTTTTAGTTTCCATTAGGAATATTATCTCCGGAGAAGTAGACAAACAAAATTCTCGGAGTCTGGGAATCACCAGGTCTTGAGGACCACCAAGCCCTTGACAATTCCAGCTGAGAAGACGCGTCATTGGTTCAGTGGCCCTTCAGAAGCGGCCACATGTGAATGAGCATTCCTGCGAGATTTGGATATGAGGGAGCAACCAGAAGAATCATCTGTTTTGATTGAATCTGCATTCTTTCTTTTCTTAGTTTGGGGAGTCTCCTGAGACGAATTATTGACCGCTTTTGATGCTGGAGAAGATTGTCGTGTTGTGATACGTTTAGCAGAAGAGCCTGAAGGACCCACATCCAAAGCATGAGAAGTAGAAATTGGAGCAGCAGACTGGAAGTTGAAGATGAAAGTCTTAAACGTACAAAAGCTTGCAACTAATGAAACTGATATAACCGTATTAATTTATTAGGAAGAAGAAACTTGTGAGGAACTTAGAATTGAATTGTTAATTGTTAATGCATGATTTCAGATATCTCTAACACATTCCTAGATATTTATTGGAATTTCGAATTCACACACACAATCACATGCACATATATAAATTTGAAAGATAAAAAGTACCTATTGTTTACCTACCACCCAAGCAAAAATACGAGTCTGAAATCTTGATTAACAAACTAAAATTCAAAGTAGCATTCAAAGGCGGATCTATTTTGTAAGATAGGGGGTCCATTTTACTGCAGTAAATTTTGAGATATTCGGTATACATGAACCATTATGCTTGAAGAAATTATGTTTTTTTTTTTTTGGTCAAGAGATTTCTATTAAAACTTCAAGAGTTACTCTCCATAGAAGGAGTATACAATCTGGCCACAAAGAGCCGAAACAAACAAAGCATTAATCAAAGACATGATTAAGCCAATGACACCATAACTTAAAACAAGTTTCAGAGTTAAAGATAGGAGTGATAAGAGAACCATAACCAAAACAAGCTTCGTAAGACAACCCTTATAAAAGGAGACTTTCATAACTTCTTGGCAGCTCCAGACATAATCACGAAGAGGCATGTATGCCTCAGGGGCCATCGAGGCCGAAGAGTCAGCATCATAAACAGCTGAGAGAGAGATAAGTTGGAGTAGAGTTGCCGGAACAAGAAGAATCTTCTTCCACACTAAAATCATGAACTCAACTCCGCACCAAGCAAATGGGAAGAGAACAGTACACAAACAATAGAGATCAAGACCACTAAAGTCTGAAAGATCACTATCCCAAGGGATACAGCAAAGGCCAAGATCATCCTTTCCTAGAAGAGGAACAAGAGACAACCTAAAGTTTACTAATCTTATAAACCATATCTCTGTAGCCGCAGGAGGTAACCGTAACCCAACAAACAAATGGGACGACACCTCAACATTAGAAACTATAGAGCAACATCGAAACATAACATCCTCATAAAGAGGTGAAAAAAGAATTTTTAGCCAAAGACACAGCATTTTAACATCCTCATAAAGAGGTAAAGGAAACTCCAAACGGTAAAGAAAGCCATACAAAATCAGCGGTAGTAATTTAGTTCCTTGGGATGTGGACATAATACCTTCTGGAGTGCTGCACAAAGCAGGGGAAAGGCTAGGGCCACAAATCTTGACCAAATAACCGGCTGGAGTAGAGGCCTTTGAAGCCGTCACCGGAGGGGATCTATGAGACAAAACCGGAGCACCAAGTATCATGAAAAGCTTCGGGGTGTCGCTGCAGTTTACTGGAGAGTTATAGCTTGATAGAAGGCTCTCAAGCTTCGGTAGAAACCGTCCTCGAGAATGAAGAGCCGAAGTGAGGGCCAAGGCAAGCCATAGACCATGAGAAGCGGAGCTGCTACAGAACACCATGGTAGAGGAATCAAAGGCAGTTAGAGACTGAGACAAACCAACGCTTGTAATGGCAGAACTCCTAGCAATCAACTCGAACCACCGTCCCCTAGTGGCCGAAGGAGAGTGAAAAGGATAGGATACCACGGGACAAGGAAGGGGAGCCAGCCAAACTGACCAGAGATACGCCCACAGGAGAAGATAGAGAGGATGCCCAAGCCGAACCAAACCTAAATTCGCAAAAGCCCAAAAGGAGAAATAAAACATAGAGTAGATTGTTAGAAAGAGGAGAAGGAGGGGATCCCTCGCACGGCGGCGGTGAGAAACACCGCTCACCGGAGAGGGAGATCGACTACAGAAGAGGGAAACGGCGGCAGAAGAGGAGGCTGAAAGGTTGAGAGAAAATTAGGTTTTTTGAGAATTTTTGTTGAAGAAATTATGCTTCATTTGGTTAAAACAACTTTTTGACCCAATAACCAAACAAATGACACACCATTAGACGCACATTTTTTTCAATTTCTTTTCTTTATTATATTATATATAAATACTGTTAGTATAACCTACAACTCCAAATAATTAATATGGTACTATAGGATTTATTCACGCCCACCATAGATTTTTTTTTCTTTTGGTTGGACAGCCATACTAATATTTTCGAATAGCAGTTCAAATATTATAAATGTTATTACTTAAATGAACCAAAATAATTTGAAAATTATTGTTTACAATCAATTTATTATTTCATGGTCTTGTATATTTATTATATAACCAAAAAAAAATTATCTTTGTTCGAGTTTATTTTAAAAATTCAAAGGCAATGATTAAACTTTGAAAATAATTTAATACTCTTTATTTTAATAATTTTATTTTAAAAATCAGTTATACCATTTCTTGTTATAATATTTGATAAAAATATATTTCAAAATAAAAATAATTCCATTGATTATTATTTAAACATTTCAGATTTTAATTATTATTAAATTTTAATTTGACCTCGGTAAAATATTTTTCTGAGTCCACCAGCATTACTTCACCTAACACTTTCATTGATCATTTTGTAAATCCCATTATTATAAAAGAAAATGCATGTACCCCTTGTTCTCTTACATCAACATCTATCAACAAATCTGCCACATTATTCCCAGCAATATTGTGCTTGAGAGAGACCAAGATATACTGTCATCACAAGTACCTGTGGTTGACCTAAGCAATCCTGATCAGGAGCTAGTGGCGCGTGCGGTGGTGAAGGCGAGCGAGGAATGGGGGGTTTTTCAGTTGGTCAATCACGGGATCCCCGCGGAGCTGATTAAATGTTTGCACAATGTCAGGAGGCGATTCTTCGAGCTCTCCGAAACGGAACCAGCTGACTCCCGTGAAGGTTACGCAAGGAGGTACACATTAGATTTAGAAAAGAGAATAGCTACGGTCGATCAACTCTATCACAATATCTGGCCACCATCGTCAGTTAATTACCCATACTGGCCTAAGAATCCTCAAGATTACAGGTACCATCGACTCAAAATTAAATTTAAATATTGTTAAAGAAACAAATATTCATTGTGTCAATCAGTTTTGAGTCTGAAATCTGATATTCATTACATGGTACTCAGGGAAGTGAACGAGGAGTACACAAGGCAGGTGAAGATTCTATCGGAGAAGATTATGGAGTGGTTGTCAGTAGGGTTAGGGTTACGGCGTGAGGCTATTAAGGAAGTTGTTGGCGCTGAGTATCTCATGAATATTAACTACTATCCGCCGTGTCCACATCCTGATTTGATCGAGGGACTGGATGCACATACCGATGTTAGTGGGCTAACACTCCTGTTAACCAATGAGATTCCCGGACTTCAAGTGTTCAAGGATGATCAATGGTTCGACGTCGACTATATCCCATTCGCTGTAATAGTCAACATCAGCGATCAGATCTTAGTATGTTTACATTTGATGTGTTTAAAATTTTCAGAAACTTTGGAAGTATGTTTCCTTTTGTATCATATCTTTAATCATTATATTGTAATGGATTTGTAGAGGCTTAGCAACGGAAGGTACAAGAGCGTGTTGCATAAAACTACCCTGGATAAGGAGAGAACAAGAATGTCTTGGGCGGTTCTAGTGAGGCCTACATATGATATGGTCGTTGGACCTTTTCCGGAGTTTATCTGCCACGACAATTCTCCCAAGTTTAAGCCCATGGCCTAGAAGGACTACATATACCGCAAGGTCCGAAACTTACCATTCTCTGATCTCGACCCATGATAATGTCCGAAATCTGGTGAACGACTAATTTATATATGAATAATTTGTTTCTTTTACATGTGGTTGGTGTGGTGTTTTATGGATTTAGAGCAATGGTGAGAGGTGAGTTTTTTTAAAGTTTATGTAAAAATGGTAATCCATTAAAAATTTTATTAATAAATTCTAAAATTTTAACATATTTATAGGATTTTAATCCCCATTTGTATATGTAAACTTGAGAAATAATGTATTCCAATTTGAATTTGGTTTTGACAGATTCGAGATTTTACTATTTAATTTCAGATCCGTTTTTTCTAGATATCTAGGTCTTTTGAAGCAATCTCGAATCTGATTCCAAATAGTGGATAATAATTTTAACTTTAGTGTTTATTTTTTCTCAATTTGTAATTTTTTAAAAAAAAATTCATTTGTTGTTTTATAGTGATTTATTTCTTAATTAAATGTAAAAAAATTTAAAATTTTTTATAATTTTAAAAATGCTTACATTAATAACGTATAAAAAAGAAAATTCAATAAATACGATATTACTGTAAAATTATATCCATCAAAACAACTAAAGAAGTAAATCTAAATACAAATTAACTGGTATTATGTATGACTATCCATTGCATAGTATGTTTATGATTTTACTTAGGTATTTACTCTTTTTTGATATGCTATAGTTAAGTATAAATATTACCTTTTTAGTTTAGATAAATTATTTCCTGCTACATGTAATTAGTTTAGATAAATTTCTTACCATTATTTGGTTAGTATAGTTTTATGAGTCAGTTCTACCAGTATATCTGTATGCGCTATAAAGTCCAAGTAATTGGATGGACAAGTCTATCTAATTGTAACCCAATGATGCTTAAAGATATGGCCACACCATTGGACTAAGAACGGTTTAAAACTAAATTTTTTGACGATCCAGTAGCTCAAGCAGTGAAGTCACCTAATCTGAACTCGTCTTTATGCCTTCTTATCTGGACTGAATGGTATTGAGGGTGTCTGGATCCATCTAGAAAGAATAAGTTCATATTCGACACTCGTCTTATAACATCTCGATTTCTAATATATAAAAGTGTATAAAAATTTTTAAAAAATTAATTTTGCTACTTATATTACCAAAGTATATTTACTTTTTCGGTTGCTCATGTAGAGAGAAACTCCAAGATTAAGCTTATTTGAGGTAAACTAATCAAATGATAGGTGACTTATCGAGAAGTCTTTCTTGGTACTGTATGAATGAGAACAAAATACAAAGAATGGTCATGTGGTGATTATAGGATCAGTATATCATGACTTTCGAGCCTCCTGGATAACGTTTCAACTGTCGGATATGGGTGGGGTGGCCCATGGGCCTAATGAGAAGACATGAGGACTCGATGGGAGGTTGGGGCGTTACAAATGGTATAAGAACCGGTTAACTGTCGCAGTCTTGACCTGGAAAGCCCTGGGAGACCGGTTAAGAATTATTCTTGGTGCGCAATGAGGACGTTGCGCTCTATGAGTGGAGGTGAATTATAACGTCACAGTTTATGGTATATGGTAGTGTGTGTGGGAAGGTTTAAAAGAATTGTTGTGGTTACCTATGTCACCAAGTTGCACTTATCTTTTCGGCTGCATATCAAGAAAAAAATTTCAGGGTTACGCGTACTTGAGATGGAGTAGTTAAAGGATGGGTGACCTACCGGAAAGTCCTTCTCAGTATTGTGTGAATGAGGCCAAAACATAAGAACAAGTCACATGGTCATTGTAGGAATATTATATCAAGACTTTCAAACCTCTCGATTAACGTTTGGACCGTCGATAGGAGCAGGTCAGTCCATGGACCGAATGAGTGGATATGAGAGCCCAGTGATAAAACGTTATACATCCTTGGTACTAAAAACCCGAGTCAAATATTATGGTGAAGAGAGACATCATCTCTAAAAAAATTAGTTTTCTCCAAACTACTCAAAGTTCTCACTACTACACATGTTTAAGTTTTCAGGCTAAGAAATTGACTTATAAATTTTGTGCTTTTGATTTACTTTTCCAATGTTTATTTGAACCTTATTAATACAGAATTATTAACTTTTAAAAAATATATTTATTAATGGGTTCAAATTTTTTCTTTCTTTAAAAAATAAATAATTAAAAGGTGACTGAACAACCGAAAATAAGATTTTCTTTTATATTTTTTACTTCTCTATAAAATCTTCTGACATTTCTCTAGAAAACTCGAGTCTTTTCTTTGCGTTTCCATCTCTCTAGTTGTCAGCCACGCTGGCAGCCTGATTCTTTTGTTTGTATATATTTTAGATGTAAATCGGCTAATAACTTCCATTTATAAATTTCGGCGTTATCCAAATTTCTTTTCAGCTCTTCTGATTTATTGGACTTTTTCTCTCTTCCTCTCTATTCTTCTATTATTCCGTTGGATGTGGGATTTTATCTCTTACTCTTCATCGTTGCTCATTTCCTTCATTTATGGAGTTGATAATCTTTGCTACCTTGATGGGTTTTGTTAGATTATAGGCAAAATTGTCTATTACAAATTTAAGAATTCGAGTTGTTTGATTTGGTTCAGCGTGTTTTTCTGCTAATCAATTATAAATTTTTCTTTGGTTGAATTCCGGTGAGGCGATGGATGAAATCTCATATAGGCGGAGTTTTTCAAAAGAAGGATCAAGCATGGGTCGGAATCTTGAAATCTTAAATTTGGTGATTTTTTTGGAGAGATATGGATTTCATTGACATAGAACGAAAGGTCAGCTAGAAACATG
The DNA here is from genome assembly GCA_900406495.1 of Sisymbrium altissimum. NCBI lineage: Eukaryota > Viridiplantae > Streptophyta > Magnoliopsida > Brassicales > Brassicaceae > Sisymbrium > Sisymbrium altissimum. The sequence continues at coordinate 13,355 of OVBI01001940.1, read as the reverse complement.
TCGGCTAAGGTTTCAATCTTCATATCCTATAGAATCGTGTTCTGACGTATTAGGTCTAGATGTTGTGTTTGCATTTGATCTTTGTTTTTAGATTGAATCTTATAAGAAGATGTAGAACTCTCATCCATGTAACATTGCCCTTTGGACATTAATAAAAATGACACAAAAAGGTTTTTTTTTTCTCTCTAAAGTTAACTTAGTCGCAGCCGCCTTCAATAACCAAGTTTTGGTGACTTTCTTAGCACCAGAGTTAAATTGTTTTATAATATTGTTTTCTCTTCACTCAAGATCTTAAATTTTGATCTTTTTTCCTTTAATGGAAGATGAAATCGATATCTTCAACAGTTCAACCTCCAAGATCTGGCAATACCTAAGGTGAAAAGAATCTGGGTGTGTCGGATTCTTTGGATCAATAAAGCGGCTCACCTGCTAACGTCTTGGTCTATTTTTACATCTTAAATCCTTTTGATTACTCTAGTTTGTCAGCATCCTTGAGATAGACACACCAGAAACTTTCCTTCTACTTCAGTGAATATGCATGTATTCTTATCACCTCCGTTTGATCTCTCACAGTTCTCCTTCCTAGGATTTGGGGGATGCCGGATTTGGATAGTTCCCTCCTAGAATCTACTTCACATATATGTTCGAGATCTGGCTTAGCTCATCGTATAATCCTTTAACTATGTAGGTGATCATCATTGTCCAGACAACACTACTTTGGAGATAATATCTTCTCTGTCTTACTAGATATATATATGAAGCTTTGGTTTCAGGAATTGAAAGTAAGATTACTATAAGTTCTTTTTATCGAGAGTTGACTGCAAGCGTCTTCGATAAGTTTTGCATTTCAAGCAGTAAAGACTTTTTATGTGTTAATTATGTTTTATTGAATTTTTTTAATTTAATTTTTGGATTATTTGTTTTAAGGGTTTTTTCATTTTGATTACAAACTTTTTTGTATTTTGCTTATTAAATCGTATTTTCAACCAGATTCGTTTTTGGAATATTCATTTCTTTCTTCGATTTTTACTTAATCTTTCAATTTTTAATAAAATTTCAGATGATTAAAAAAAAGTAAAATGTACCTTTGAACTGGGCATGATTGGAGAAATTTCCCGGTGGTGCATCTTCACTCTAACTTTGCTGCAAGACACATTGCAATATGACTTTAATTATCTTTATCCATTGTTTTCTCATGGGCCTCAACTTTGGGCTTATATTTGTAATTTGTTAGAATTTTTTATAGTCTGTTTATAAGCGTTATTAGTCCATATGGCTTAATATAATTTCGTTAACAAAAAAAATGGTAAAAACATAGATAAAATGTTAGTTTATTAATTACTAGATAAGCGGGTAAAAAGTAAAAAAAAATTAATTATAAAATTCATTTTGAATTATTCAAAAATATTTTTTTTGTAACCCGTAATTAACAAAATTTGAAAATCTAATAGAATAATAAATATTTAGAAAAATAAAGCCTCTAAATGAATTAAAATTTTGCAGTCTGATTTTAAATATTATATTATTTAAAATTAAATATAATATATGAATAAATAAATTCATAAACATTCTTAAAAAAACTATGATGTCTATGTTTTACAATTTAAAAAAATTACATTAAAAATAAATTTTTTAAAACATAATCACAAATAATAACAAATTTGGTTATTATAAAACATATTAAAAATAACCAAATTTACATTAAATTTTTTTTTCAGAAATTCATAATAAAACATAGTAATTGTTTTTTCCTTTTTTGGTTATTAATAAAGGAAATAATTTTTCTAAATTCGTAATTTTAGAGTTATTTATTCTTTTATAATTTTAAGAATTTAACAAATAAAACGTATTAGAAAGTGGATGATAAATCTCGTAACTCTTAGCATATGATCAAATTTTTAGGACTGTATTTTTGTGTTTGATTAAAAATTATGATAGAATAAATACATTTATATAAGGATGATTATTTCTATTTTTCTAGAATTTATGAGTTCTAAGAAAAAGAAATTTTTTTAATCCTTTTTTAGTTATAAATGTTTTTTGTAAATCTTCGTTTTAGAAAAAACTTTCCTTTTTTGAAAAAACTTTTAGTCGTTTTTACTTTATGATTTACTTTTTTGATTTTCCTTTTTTGGTTATTAATAAAAGAAATAATTTTTCTAAATTTGTAATTTTAGATTTTTTATTCTTTTATAATTTTAAGAATATAACAAATAAAACGTATTTTGACATATGTCAACATCTTAAATCATCAGATTACACTTGTTATGATCTTGTGAGTTACTAATTTTGAATATTAATACTTTATATAATAAGATTTTAGGTAGACGTTAGGTCAACAAATGTTAGTTACGAAAGAGGTTAGAAAGCACAATTTTTCATTAACAAAACCCAATTAAATCCAAACTAAATTTAAAATTGGACTGAAATACCCTTTTTTTTGTGGCTTTGTAAACGTTTGTCCAAAACTTTTATAGTACCAAATTATTTTAGCAATAAGAATACTTGAGTAAAATATTAACTTACGATTGAATTTAGTTTAAACTTTTTTGGAAGATGTATTTTCATAGTTTTAATTTTTTAACAAGTTTTTTATTATTAATTTTCAAAGACTAAGATTTATAACTTTAACAAAATTTTAGTCCAAAAAATTAAAAGGGGTCTTAATGGGAGTTTTATTTATAAAGAGTTTGTTGATTTTAAGAATTGAAAAATTTCTTAAATTCGGAAATAGTTGTAGAAAGTTATGTATATTTAGAAAATCTATAAAAGTAATTTATAATAATGTTTGTAAAAATCTTAGGGATAGATACAATATTCTCAAAGTTTTTTTTAATAACTTAAATTGTTTAAAATTCAATTCCCAATAATATTAGATTTCAACGGAATCATCAAATTTTTAAAACTCAAATTTTTTGAATAACAATAGATTATTTGTGGAACTAAATCATTAAACTAATAACACTAAATTTTAATAAGAATGTTAAAATCCACAAATCAAAAACAATAGAATCTGAAAATTTTAAGAGTCATTAATAATTAGAGCCGGTTCTGAGATTTCTCAGATTAGAAACACAGAAATGTAAAAAAAAAAAAAAACAATTGGCCCTAAGTTGGTAACTCTGAAAGATTGAATCCATATCTTTTCACCTCTGTCAATATGTTACAACTCATCTGAATTAAGTAATTTTATTGAAACTTTGGTCTATAAATATGTTTTAACCCTATTAATCATCAAGTTAATGTTTGATTGGCTTGTGCTCATGCACGGCCCGTTAATAATCCAACTCCCACTAAATCCGTAATATCAAATAATTAGTAATATGAATAAATATTAAGTGAATGAATTATAATTGAAGCTTGTTTACAAAAATATATAATTAGTTATTTAAATGGTTTTTATTTTATTTTTTTAATTTGTCTTGAAAAATGCTTGGTTTAAGAAAAAAGGCTTGATTTTTTTATATAGTTTTTGTTTAAAGTAAAAAGGTATTTTAATTTCTAGTATTAGTGGGTAATACAAAAAGCCTTTTGTTAATATGGAAACAAAACTTGAAAAAGTCTTTATCAAGGAAGATAGACTTTCCAAATTCACATGCAGAAAGGGCAGAAACGAAAATAACATTTGAAATAAGACAACAACATTTGATAAATTATATTTCATTAATATTTAAGGGAAGAAGGTAACAAAATCTTCGAGAATTAGATTGGGGTCCACACTTTTCACTATCTCTTTCCACATTGGGAGACGTGGCTCATCATTATCGTCGTTGTCGCTCATGACATGCACCATTATCCTCCCCTCTACATTCTTGGCTAATTGTTGAATGATCCTGCTTCGATTTTTATTTTGTTCACTAAATTAAATATTAAAACAAAAAAAATCGTTAATGAAATCGAATATAACTTTTTATTTTTGCAATGTGTAGATTTTCCAAATCGTCTATTAAAAAATGAAAGACACCACTACAACCGCACTTTGTTTCACTTTCAAACTTTTTATTTTTTTGTGTGTATGCGCCAGTGTTTCACTATCAGACTATCTATACGATATATGATGCAACATTTCCTACCGTTCTTTTTATAAAATAAAAAATATCATTTCCTACCGTTCTTTAAAACATAAACAAAACCTACCGTCAGTTTTGTTTGTATGTGCTAAATAGAATCTGCTCTAACCGCTTTTTCCATTAGCTACATTGAAAGTACACTGGTCGATCGTTATTTGGGGTTGTCAAGATTTATTGCGCACACACACACACTATAGTGTGTATATATATTTGTGTGAGTGCATTCAAATTTTGATAGCTGCTAAAATCCCTCACCCAAAATTGTTTAATAATTCAATTTGTAAGTCACTAATCAACCATTAATTACAACAATTGTGTATCCTTTCTTTGTTGTTATTAAAGTGTTTATCTTACTTATGTCAATCGCATATTCACTTATTAATGTATAATAGAACAAGTAAATCAAGCCACCTTCAAAAGAACCACTTTTTTTTTTCTTTGTGTCACACAACAGTACAGTACCATATAAATAATTATCACACAATATTGCCACAATTATTACAAAATCACAAACGGAACAAAACAAGATTATAAAAAAACCTTTCTTTTTAATCTCAAATCGTGGAGGATCGGACGCTCAACTGCTGCACTCTTGTTTCCAGTGTGGACCCGTCTCAAGACCTCCCATTATTAATTCAAATGTATAATTGAAAATGCAAAATAAAAGTATTAAAACCTTTTTCTTTTGTTTGTTTGTTTGTTTTAACATTCTGGTGTTTGGGTATGGTCTCTTTTAGGGTCATGGCAGTAGTTATAGACCAAGAAGTTTCTCTGTGCCCATGCCATCGCCCCCATTTGTTGCCGGCTCAACCCTCGGTTCCCCATAGGTGCAGCTAATGGCGGTCTGCATGAGGTAGACCCGTCTGCCGTGCATCCCGATACCTTAAAGTTTCTGTACTTGGCAACAAATGGTTGGTATCGATAGTCGGCTTTGATTCTCCCGTTTTCCGTGGCCCAGTCCGATGCATCCCATATCGAACCGTATAGCCACATCGGTCTTGTAGGGAAGATAGCTTCATTCTTTCTATCATACGTACGTATCGGTACATCGTCTACGTAAAATCTATATATATGAAAAGTTGACTAATTTAGAATATCAAATATAACAGGAGGATATATTTTCTGAAAAAAGGATGGATATAAATTAGTATACCATTCTTATATATACATATAGAAAATTTGATGTTGACTTACACAATTTGATTAGGGTTCCACAAAATTGCGTAATGGTGGAAATCTTGGGTAGGGTCGAACCACAAGTTAAATTTCATTTCTCTCCCAATGACATTTCGGTCACCACTTCCTCTAACGAATACATTAGTCTGAAGGCTATAAGGTTTCCCTGGCGTTGTCCCTAGAAACTCGATATCAACTTCGTCGTGGTCTCCGGGATGCTCTTGGTTGTTTGAGAGCTAGAAATACAAAACTTGATATGAAAATTGAATTCTAGTAACTCTTCTAAGTATTTGACTATATGTATCCATATACTATATGTATCCATATATTAGATGTTCACTAAACTAATTGAATCGTATCAAGGGGTTTCTTACATAGAGGGACGTATCAACTCCAGCTGTGTAACCAGGTTGGAGCTTAATGGAAGCACCAAAGTAGCCCGATCTGTACGGACGGAGAGACTTGAATCCACTCCCTGTTCATAATCACATTCATATTAGTTGCTATGTTTTTTTGTTATATACGACAAAAGCATAAATGATATGATTAAATAAGTAATTATATTCAATAAATATTATCTACCGACACAGTTTTTTCAAGACATGCGGTGTATTAAATATGATCAGAAACTTAAATGCGGCAGGTTTGACAAAGAAACAAAGAAATCGCCATATACTTAATAAATTAATTTTAATCAAATTTACATTCATAGTGAAATTACTTTTTCTATGTTTTATTCCAAATGAACAGCATATAATTTTGTTGTAGGTGGACCAAAAAAAAATGGACCAAAGAGTTGAGCCCACAAATTTGGTTGCAAATGAAAAAGATGATAAAGAAAGAAAATGACCAGAGGATTTGTCGAGCCAAAGAGTGACAACGTCTTGCTCTCTACGCTGGTGTTGAGATCCCCATAGAGTCCGAAACTCACGATCAAAAGGTGAAGTCGGTACTCTAGAACTCGGGTAGTATCCCGGCGAAGGAGAACGTTGGCTGTAACCACTATGGCACAGCACTGAGAGAGCTAGAAGAATAAGAGGAAAAGCCATTTGGAGAGTGAGGTAGTAGAACCCTTTGAGTGGTTACTACAAAAGGGGAATAAATAGATTTATGAATGAATGAAGTAAAGTGGAGAACACAGGTGTTTGTATAAATAGAGAGATTGTAGGACCTACAGTTATAGGAGGGAGTGACTTTTATCCGTTGATTGGATGGGCCTTATGGATTGATCCCATACCAATTACCAAATATAAACATTTCATGTCAACTTACATAATAAATAATGAATTAATCAAGAAAACGGAGTACGGAATATATAAATTCAAGTAGATACTTTAAAGCGTTTTTCTATATAGAGGTTGATGTAAATTCAAGTAAATACTTTAATGCGTTTTTCTATATAGAGGTTGAAGTACGTTCAAACACTATTCTTCCTTATCGAAATGTAATAAACTAATAAATAGGGTCGGGCATTCGAGTAACTATTTGAATTCAGTTTCTAGTTAATTCAGGTTTGGATTTTGATATATCAAAAATATGATTTCATTAGGATATTTTAAAATTTTGGTTTGGATTCGGTTTGGATGTAATCAGATTCGGTTCAAAGTTAATAAAAAATTAAAAATCCGAATACATTCAAAATATTTACGATTCCGGTTCTTATTCAGATTTTAGATCCTATATATGTTTTTATCAAACTTATAAGATTAAAATCTAACACAAAATACTAAAATCAAACTCAAAAAAATAGTGAATAATATTCCAAAAAATATTAAAATAAAATTTAAAATCAAACGATTTTTAGATATTTATGTTTCTTAGGTATTTTAATTATTTTATCTTAAAATATTTGATTATTTTAGTTTATATTTATATATTTTAGTATTTTAAATTATTTTAAGCATATTATATAATTAATAATTTTAGATATATAATTATATTTAGATATTTCAGATATTTATCAGTTTTCGATTCGGTTCGAATTCGGTTTTTTAAATACCAAAATTTTAGATTCATTCCGTATTTGGTCGATTTCGAATTTGTTTCAGTTTCATTTTTTTGGATAAGATTCAGTTAAGATTTTTGGATTTGGATATTTTGACTAATCCTACTAATTATAAATGTGGTAGCTTTTTTTGTTTTTCTAAAATCCCAAATTTGATTTACAAGTTTTCCGTTATAATATAAACACTGCTTCAAATGTGAATACAAATCGATTAAGTCCGCTTATTTTGTAGGAAATTCAATAAAGGGTTAACTACTAATTAGGTTGTAGTATATGACTGGGATTAGGAAAATAGCCCTGTCAGTAGATGACTTAATTTTGGTATGATAAAGGACAGAAATGCCCTTTGTAAGTTGGACGAGGATTAAAGCTTTTGGCGTCATCTTGCAGAGCAAAACTGAAAAAGGTAAAGTTAAACGATTTCGGTTGAGGCGACGTCGTCATATATATGTAAATTATATATATGTTAAGAGTATTTTTTTCAAAAATAGAAAGTATTTAATGAAATATAGGCATCGCATTACAGGGTCTGTTCCGAAAAAATTGAAGGTCATATGACTAGCTAGAATGATTTTACTAAACGAATGAACTTCAAGCTATATGTTGATAGTTGAGAAATATGAATTTTTTTAGGGGAGATCGAACAATATACTTTTTCAAAAAATATATAAACGATAGATTTGAAAAGTAGAGAAATCCTTAACAATTGGCCCTAAAATTTGGAGGCCATGTGACATATCCCATTTTTAGGAAGTGCCTTGTAACATAACTGAACACACCTGCTTTTAATGGAAATACGGGGGAGCATTGCTAAAGTCATTATGCTATCATTGAAAGATTGCGTTATTTTATGAAATCTCGTGCTTTTTAAAAAAACAAAAAATAGCATCATGTTGTTGTAAAAGTAGAAAATGCACTTCAGGTCCTTATCGAAGAAGGCGGAGGAAGGGAGAGAGTGAAACATCGGATCCTCTCTAAATAAAGAAGATTTATATAATTTTACTAGTATATATATATTAATCAGGTCAACAGTATAGGTATACTCGAGTATATAGCGTACCCACTTCTATAATCGGTTACGGCATATCCCTTAACATGCGAAACCTGAGATGTATAGACGTGAATCAGTTATTTGTGAGTACGTACTCGCATGTTTATCTTCTTGAGAAGAACGAACGAGTTAGTTGTGTTGATTTTCTTTGTACTTAGCACATAAGAAGAAGGGAATATTATTTAATTTGATTTTTTGTTCCCTTACAAATACTCCTACGTCTGTAACGATACGAGTGATTAGTTGTCTACCTGACTCGGATCTTGACTAAAAACTGGGTTATAATCGAGTTGGATTTGTTGAAACGCCGAACCACGCATTGAAGAATGCTCTTCGTGTTGGGTTTCGTGGCAACCTAACCAGACTGAATGTGGTCTTGCTTATCAAACCCAGACCCAGACATTTAGGACTGTTTATAGAACCCAAAAAAAGTATATGAAGCTAAAGAATTCGTCTAAACTAACATAACCTTATTAATTCGTGTAAATTATATTACATTAAGGATTCACCCCAAACATGAATGGCCGTTTTAAACTAAATTTAAGTTTTGTTTGATTTTTATTTGTAACATGTTATATGTAATAATTATTAAAAAAAAACTGCTATTTCTAAAACAAATACTATATATACCGTACGAAGTTGTAAGAAGTTATAAAAAAAATATTTATATTAATAAATAATTAACACGAAATAATAAAATATATATGAAAATAATATTTCTGACAAAATAAAAATATGAACATAATCTAGCTAGTTTTTGTATTATCTATCTACTAAATTTTGTAAACAGAAAAACTGTCGGTCCAATCCGTTGTTTCACTCGCAAGCTAAAAAGAGGATAGAGGCTTCTATCATCATCCACCTTATATAATAATACATATACTGCTTATATACACACATACAAGCCTAATATATAACAGTAGATTAGATTTATCTATATCTTTCTATTAATGTATGTGTATAATTTATATATTTTTCGTCGAATTTACCTATATAAATAGAGTACAATGAACCGACCCAACAAAGAAAATGACATTATTTTAACGGCCTATCATATAAGAAATCGACACTATCGTCATTATTATATATTTGAACCCATTCTTTATATATTTTTAATTACTAATATTATATTTCTTTAAAGATAAAGTCGAAGATGTAACATGTTTGGTCAATTTCCTATAGGAGGTCACATGCATAGATAAGAAATCGGTTCAATCCAACGTTTCTGTTTATTTATTTTTATTGTATGTTTCTGTTTTCTCTTTTCTTTTATTTTCTATTTACTTCCATATAAATCTAATAGTTTTTTTTTTCAACAATCTTATAGTTTTTTACAAACAGCATATATGCATCTTAGAGTTTACCGCTAAATTACAGCTCTAGTATCTTATAGTATTATAATACTCCCGAATTCGATTTATAACAAAAAGAAAGTCTTAGAAAACGGACATTAAATTTCAATCGAAAAGGTTGAATATTTCTTTATCGAACCGTAATAACTGTTTAGTCAACATTATGCTAATTTGACCAATACTAGTACATTATAGGGAAATTGTAGTGTATAATTTTTTTTGGAATAAATATGCAGATCTAACGCTTCATAATAAGGTTAGAAAAAACTAACTATTTTTTCTCTGTTTTTATCTTTTAACATTCTAAAAAATTGTTAACTGCACAATATATAATTGATTAATCTGATTATTTTTTTCACATTCTTCAAACGGAACTGTTATCTTCCATTTTTTTTTTTGACAACTGTTATCTTCCATTTATTTCATAAATATTTTAGTGTTTGTAATTAACCATATATCTTTGTTGTTTGGATATCTTTGACCTGAACCATTTGATTAGGAGCAATCAATCTCTTTGTCCATTCTGAGGAAAAGTATGGTTTCATGAACCAAGAATTGTGGTTATCCCTTGCAAAGAATCGATTTTCGAGGAAGCCGTCCGGTTCATTTCACTTCTGATTCTTCTTGATCAAATCGGTTTATTTGTTTCGAAGATTTCCAGAAATACTGCAGAGGATTCAGAATCTAAAGCGATAATCAATTTTGGCCTTCACAATACATTTAATCTTCTTATTATATAACTAAACTCTATAGTGATACTGTTGTTTTTCTGAATTTCCATGATTGTTATTAATATATTGTGGTTACAGTTCCCTAATCAGGTATGTATAATAATTTTTAAGTCCAAACCTGAAATTTACATTAATATAATAAAAATATACATTAACATAATAAGTTTCCAGAAATTTGTAAGAAATTTTTGTTATTTCTAAATATAATATATTAATTAGTTTGGATTTACTAATCATTGACAAATGATTTAATAAATTTTTATTTATTTAAAACTATCATAAATCAATCGATTTGAGTTCATTAATCTTGATGTGGATATAGTATTTAGATTTTATAGTTTGATTTAGACTTTAAGATTTAAGATTTTCAATCACATGGTTTTATTTACATTTATTTTCTTATTATTTTACCGATTATTTAAGATATCACCATTAACATCAAATCAAATATATTATGGGGGTGTATTCAATTAATGATTTGGAATTGAGGTGATTTGTATTACAAGACCAAATCCACTTTATTCAAATATGAATTTTAAAAGATATTTAAAAATCCAGTATTATTAAATTTGTGATTTTAAAAGAATTATTTTTGAAAAAGTTATCTGAATTTGTGATTTTTCGGCACGTACATTATGAATACGAGATAAATAAACCAGAGAAAAATTAACAAACTTAAGGCCAAATTGTCCAAATAACTCCCATTATAACTCTCATTCTTCTTCTTCTTCAATCATTTTAACCAATTGTAAACAATCTGATTCAAAATTCATTGATGATAATCCTTTTTTCCAACGAGTTTTCCATTGCCTAAAGTAAGGCCTTAAACTCTACTTGAAGAGGAGACGAGGCTTGGTGATCTCCATATACGCCATAAAAATGCAAGCTGGTATNCCCCCCCCCCCCCCCCCCCCCCCCCCCCCCAAAAAAAATGTTAGTTGAGTCTCCAAGATGCATCCCCTTGACATCTTAGTAGATATGACTCAACCTTTTTAATTTGTGGGTATGAGGGTGACATTTGCAGCTCCACACTAGCGTTGTTAACCACCTGAGCAACAGCCCAAGTCTCTACTTCTTGATAAGCTGCATGAAGAGTATCTAAAGGTATGATCTCTTTATTTTTGAACACTTTTTCGTTCTGTGCTTTCCATTTATACCATAAAATCCATGGAAAGTAGGCGATGACCTTATCTGTTATCCCTTCTTTCTTTGCACGAAATAGCAAGAAATCAAAGTTCTCGTATAGAGAAATACTCGGGAAAAAACCCTGAATAGTTGGGAAATTCGAGAAGGCCCAAGTCTGCAGAGCCGGTGGACAAGAAAAGAGTATATGGTTTATGTCCTCTTTGGCATGGCCACACCGTGAAGAGGAACGATCCGTCCAACAATATCGATCGACCAGTTTACTACATACGGGTAAGTATCCCGACAGTCCTTCCCATGAGAAATGTTTTATTTTCCGAGGCGTTCTTAGAGACCACACCTTACATTTTAAGGGATTGATGCTTGGTTCAAGAATTGGTTTGTCCCCCACTTCCACATTTATACTCATAGCAAGGTCATATCCTGATTTAACTATATATAAACCGGATTTGGTATGTATCCAAGAATACCCATCTGGTTTCACAAAAAGACTCGGTTGGATACTCCATATTAGCGGGATGTCCTCTGGGTCACATAGAGAATGTAGGATGTCGATCCGCCATTCCCTCGATTGTTGATCTATGAGGGTGTTTACATAAAGGTTAGAGTCTCTGTATGCACCATTATCTCTAGCTGGTCTAGATGGGATCACCAGAATCCATGGATCAAACCAAACTCTCGTATTATATCATGAACCAATAGTCTTCAGAATTCCCTCATTTAGGGGGCTCTGTGCTGTTAGCATACTTCGCCATCTTATGATGGGGAGTTTGACGTAGTCACTTCCAAAGGGTGTGAGAATCGATAATATCTTTCTTTTAGAACCCGCGCCAGAAGAGAATTCAGATAGTGTATCAGACGCCATAGTTGCTTCGCAAGTAATGCAAGATTAAAGTTTTGAAATCCCGGAAGCCTAAACCCCCTTCTCCCATTGGACAACAAATTTTATCCCAAGTTATCCAATATAGGCCTCGATTATTATGTTTACTCTACCAGAATTTTGCTATTGCTCCTGGGGTAGTAAGGAATAGGACATGACATATGTAGATAGAGCTTAAGCCACTAACTTAATAAGAAATTCCTTTCCTCCCTTTGATAGGAATTTAGCATTCCAAGAATTGATCCGACCATTAAGTCTGTCTCTAATGTAAGAAAATGCCTGGCATCTAGATCCGCAGATTATTTTTTCTGGAAGGCTTAGATACATTCCCATTCCTCCCTCCTTATTTATACCAATACATTGCTTAATTTCATCTTTCTTTGTCGTTTCCACTTTACTCCCGAAGAAAACAGATGATTTTGATGTATTCAGCTGCTGTCCTGATGCTCTTCCATAACATTCAATGATTTTCATCAACTCAGCACATTGCTGGACATCCGCTTTACAGAAAAGAAGACTAGCATCCGCAAACAAGAGATGGGAGACCATTGGGCTGTCCCGGGCTATTTATAGACCAGTGATTCTTCCTTCCGCTTCTGCTCCCTGAAGCTGAGAGATCAAGGCTTCTGTAATGATAATGAATATAAACGGGGATAACGGATCTCCTTGTCGTAGACCACGACTATGGGAAATACTACCTTTCGGTTCTCCATTTATCAAAACTTATGGAGACAGAGGATATACACCATTTGATCTAGGAGATACATTTTTTCGTAAATCCCATTTTGTTCATCAGAGCTTTCAAGAAATTCCATTCCACTCAGTCATAGGCTTTGTGAAACGCCCTAACTCAGTTTTTATGACCGCGGACAGTCACTTAGGCCAATTGTAAAAATTTTTCCCATACTTAGAATTATTTTCGATTCTTTCTAGGCAAAATCACTTAA
>OVBI01001939.1:0-26207 GCA_900406495.1 Sisymbrium altissimum | reverse complement strand
TTTCAAGTATTTTTATAAATGTACTTTGCAAATAATAATAGTAAGATTTTTTCTGTAGATTATAGCGTGTTCATTCATTCAAAATGAAAGCAAATGAACACTACCCAAAAGACTCACGATAGGACATAACAATTCATAATTCACAGTTAAAAATCAAGAGAAAGTAACTGGTAATGGCTAAAAAGCATGCAATTCAGAAAATCATAATCAGTATAAAAACCTTGAGCAACAAGAATTAACATCTTATTTGACTAGTATAAAATTGAAAAGGCAAAGGCATGGCATAAACAAAGACAACAAATAAGTACTTCTATAAAGCAGATTCCTTAACATAATTCACTAGATTGTAACTCAACAACAGAAAGGGCATAGCAATAAACTAAACTAATCATTTCCCTCCGCTAAAACGTATGAAGAATAACTTGCTAACTTCTCATTTACCAGAGTGTTTTAACTTCTCAAGAACCACTAAATAAAATCGAGTCAACAATAATTCTTTTATAACAAAAGATTCCTTTCACAACAATGCCAAGTATCGCAAACCTTAAAACAAAGTTATATAAACGTACTGGAATTTAAGAGACAAATCAGTCGATGCTTGTAAAGATATTTATCGAGGTGATTCAGTTGAAGTTCAAAATTATTGTGATGGACCAGATCACTCACCCCTTATAACCACAAATCACAAGTATTTGCACACGTGAAGATACATCTCTCACAGGCTTAACATCCCAATCGTCTCTATCAATGGACCTCCATGTCCTCTCACTAGGTCTACCCCTATCGGATGATCGATATGTTAATTGAGAGATTCGAAGTCATTATATTGTCTTTACAATCACCACATGACCATTCTCCATGTTTTGGCCAAACTCACACGGTACCGCGAATGACTTCCTGGTAAGTCATCCATTTTTTGACTACTCAACCTCAAGCACACTTAACCCTGGAGTTCTCCCTGAATGTGCAACCGAAAAGATAAATGCACTTTGGTGACAGAGGTAACCAAATCAATTATATTAACATCTCTACATAAGTTTTCATATATTAGAAATGGGGTTGTTATAATTATTCTTAACCGCCTCCCAAGTCAGCACTGGGACGGCAAACCGGCTCTGATACCACTTATACATCTCAACTGCCCCTACCAGTGGGCCCGGATATCCTATCACTAGGAAATGGGCCGGCTCACTCCTGTCCGACGGTCAGTATGTTAATCGGGAGGTTTGAAATTCATGATATAAGGATCATGCAATCACCACATGACCATCCTGTGTTTTGTCCTCACTCACACGATACTGCAAATGACTTCCCGGTATGTCATCCATCCTTTGACTATTCCAACTCAAGCACGCTTAACTTTGGAGTTCTCTCTGGATGTTCAACCGAAAAGGTAAGTGCACTTTAATGGCATAGGTAACCATATCAATTCGTTAACCTCTCAACATAAGTTTCCATATACCAAAAATCGAGATGTCACAATTAATCCCCACTCAAAGAGCGCAACGTTCTCATTGCGAACCAATACTAATTCTTAACCATCTCCCAGGGCCTCTCAAGTCAACACTGAGACTGAAAATTAACTCTGATACCACTTATAACGTCCCGACCGCTCCTACCAGTAGGCCCTCATGTTCTCTCATTAGGACCATGGGCCAGCCCACCTCTCTCCGACGGTGGGTGTGTTAACTGGGAGATCAGAAGTCATGATATAAACAAACATTTGTACAGAGGCCCATATCAATTATACGAGGTTTCTACATCAACCTTACTTATTACTTTCAAATGTGATATGTTTACCATGCTTTTATGTCCATGAAAAATAATTCGAAGTGATGAGCACATACAGTAAGATATAAAATATTTGAAGCATATAAGTACCATATTTGGTAAGATCATCGAACATAGTCTGCTTAAGAGTTACAAACAATGAATCAATTTTCATACTTACGAATTCTACAACATCACAAAGTAAATCACATTGGACACAGACAACACCCACCACTGATCATCTTGCACTATTAGCTACGCTAGTTAAATGACTCGAAATGAAATGTGTCAAGAGAAATGATACATCAGTAAAGAAGATGCAAATAATCAATGAAACAGACCATCTAAACTCATGAGAAAACATAAGCTCAAGCTTTATATAGATTTTTCAATCACAGAAGATTTGAGTTTCAAAGCTATGAACATTACCAAAGAAATGATTAAACTAGGACGTAAATTTGAAAATCTAATCAGCTGGCGATCAAACAAAACAATACTCATCTAATGCAGGAAATACATAATCGACCACAACGTTTCCTAACAGATAAATCTATCATAACTTCAGATCGATGAACGAAATTATCATTCCATAAGAAAAGAAAGGAGAAAAGTACCCTTAGTGATTAAACCTTAGCATCCAAGGAAGAAACCTTATTCTGTCTCTCTTACTAACTCCTCTCTCCCTTTAACTTCTCTGGTTTTCTCATTGATTTAAGATTCTTCACCAATAAACATGCGGATAATAAAAATACAAAACCTAATATAAAGAACCGACAAACAAACATTAAACATGTGAAGAATGAAAAAAAAATACAGAAAAAATACATTCCTATTAGTGAGATCTTTCCTAAATCGGCACTCTGCGAAGTTGAGTCAATGATTTATTTGGCTTTGAAGCCGTGATAATGGATGATAATCAAATGGTTGAATGGTTTAGATCAGAAACTTGCGGAATAGTTCCTGAATCAGAACTTAGTCTCAAGATGGATATTACACACCAAAAGGAAAATAAGGGGTTTGCTGGATATGACACACCAACAAGATGAATCTTTTCTTTAAAAAGAAATTTTGATAAAAAGATAAATTGAAGTTTATAAGTGATTTCGATAAGAATATAAAAAAATGAAAGAAGGAACATGGGAAAGCGAACTTGTCTTGGAAAAGACTCCAAGACTAAACCACATTAACACACTCAAACACTAAATTCAAATTTGAATTCACACGGTTTTAACTAACTCTTAAAATATGTCTAAGTATAGATTTAGGTAGACCTTCCTGAAACTGAGTAAAAACCTCCTGAATCCGTCATTACTGAAGGGCTTCCTAAGTACGATCACTTGCTTCTAAATACAGCCTTTGATCAATGAATGGGAGATGTGAAGTCATGCACAAGCTTCATTAAAAACCTTCTTTAGAAACCCAGAGGGACAAAACCAAAGGAAGGGAAAAAGAGTAATTGAAGCAGAACTTGTCCATTCATTGATGCACTTGAGCTTGCAACATGATCAAAGTGGTTCTGATTGGTTCTTCTTCACTCCTACTCAAGCGTCTTAGTATTGATCCAACTGCTTGGTTGAATAGCTTAGCTCCGGATCGGGTTATATGTCCTTTTGGCACTTTAAGCATGTCCGTAACTCCTTGAGAATCCTTAGCTACAAGCTCTTCCTTATCCACTACAAGCACTGGTTCAAGCTCTTTATCCATGATCATATCATCCCTCTTGGTTGAAAAAGATCTGTCCTCAAATCTGCCTTATCTGCAACAAAGGGAACTAAATTAGAAACATTAAAACTTGAATTTGCATCATATTTACCTTGTAGATTGAGTTGATAGGTTTTGTTACTGATCCTTCTTGTTATTTTGAATGATCCATCTATCCTTGGCATCATCTTGGATCACATTTCATTTGGAAAGCATTCTTTCCTCAAATGAACCCAAACTTGGTCTCCCTCCTAAAAAATCATGCTCTTTTGGCCCTTGTTGGCGGCTTGTTTAATGTAGAGTTTTGTCTTTTCTTCTATGTTCTTCCGTGCATTTTCATGAATCTGTTGGACTAACTCAGTCTTTTTTTTCCCATCAATACTTATTTTTTCACTTAAAGATAAAGGAATTAGATCCAAAAGAGATGGTGGATTAAAACCATAAAAAAAATTAAAAAGGAGAAAACTTAGAAGCATAATACACAACGTGAATATAAGCAAATTCAGTGTGAGGAAAACATTCTTCCCAAGTTCTCAAATTCCTTTTGATCAATGCACGCAAGAGTGTTCCTACAGTTGTATTAACCACTTCTGTTTGTCCATCAGTTTGAAGATGACAAGTAGTAGAAAATAGCAACTTAGCTCTTAGCTTAATCCACAATTTCTTCCAAAAATAACTAAAGAAACTTAGTGTCTCTATGTGAAACTATGGTCTTTGACACTTCATGCAATCTAACAATTTCTTTAAAAAACAATTCTGCTATATGAGATGCATAATCTGTTTTATGACATGCCACAAAATGAGCCATTTTGAGAATCTATCTACAACTAGAAAGATAGAATCCTTTCCTGTTCTAGTCCTAGGCAATCCTAAGAAAAAATTCATTGAAATATTAGTCCATGGATGTATAGGAATGGGAAGAGGGGTATACAAACCGTTAGGCTGAACTTTTGATTTAGCTTTCTTACATGTTTCACATCTACCACAGATTGTTTCAACGTCTCTCTTCTAATGGAGCCAATGGAAATGGTATTTCATCACCTTAAGTGTTTTAGCAATACCAAAGTGTCCCATAAGACCTCCTCCATGTGCTTCCTTTAAGAAAAAATCTTGAAGAGAACAATTTGGTATACCCAAGCGGTTCTCATAAAAGAGAAACCCTTCCTGTCTATGATAATGACCTGAAGCAAACTTAGCGCACGCTTTATAGACTTCTTGAAAATCAGGATCAGTATCATAAAGCTCTTTAATCTGATCAAATCCTTGAAGCTTAGCATCAAGAGTTGAAAGTAAAACATACCCCCGAGATAATGCATCAGCAACTACATTATATTTAATTTTCTTGTACTTGATTACATAAGGAAATATTTCTATGAATTCCACCCACCTTGCGGGTCTCTTGTTAATCTTTAGCTGGCTCTTCATGTGTTTCAGAGACATGATTCGTGTGTATCACAAACTCTTTAGGCCATAAGTAGTGTTGCTATGTTTGTAAAACTCGGCCGAAGCATAGAGTTCTTTTTCATGTGTTGGGTAGATTGGAGTAGTTCCACCAAGTTTCTCACTAAAGTAGGCAGTTGATCTCTTGTCTTGCATCAGTACAGCTCCAATTCCAAGACCTGAGGCATCACACTCAATTTCAAAAGTTTTTAAAAAGTCAGGTAAGATCAAAACATGGGCTTTAGTTAGTTTGTCCTTAATAGACTGAAACGCTTCTTCTTATGCATGCTCCCATTTGAATCTTATGTCTTTCTTGATGATCTCTGTGAGTGGTGCAGCAATAGTGCTAATGTCCTTGACAAAACATCTATAGAGCCCAACAAGGCCGTGAAAAATCCTCACTTCTCCTACGATTTTTGGACAAGGCCATTCTCTGATAGCTTTAACTTCCTCTTCGTCCACCTTAGCACCATCTGCACTTACAATGAAACCCAAAAACGAAAGATTATCTATGCAAAAAATTCACTTCTTCAAGTTGGCATAAAGCTTTTCCTTTCTAAGAACACTTAAAACGGATTCAAGATATTAAAAATGTTCAGACAAGTTTTTGCTATAGACTAGGATATCATCAAAGTAAACTAGAACAAAATATCCTATGAAAGCTCTAAGAACCTGATTCATCAGTCACATGAATATACTAGGTGCATTTGTCAAACCAAATGGCATAACTAACCATTCATAAAGCTCATACTTAGTCTTAAATGCAGTTTTCCATTCATCACCCTCTTTCATTCTAATTTAATGATAGCCACTTTTAAGGTCAATTTTAGAGAAAATGCAAGAACCATGCAATTCATCAAGCATATCATCTAATCTAGGAATAGGGTGTCGATAGTTCACCATGATATTATTGATAGCTCTACAATCAACACACATGCGCCAAATACCATCCTTTTTAGGCACAAGTATGACTGGTACAGCACAAAGACTCATGCTTTCTCTTATTTGTCCTTTCTTCATGACCTCATCAACCTGCCTTGTAATTCTTTAGTCTCCACCGGATTAGTTCTATAAGCTGGACAGTTAGGAAGTGTTTCTCCTAGTATGAAGTCAATCTGATGTTCAATAACACGAATTGGTGTCAATCCAACAGGATTATCTTCAGGAAACAAATCTTTTGTAACCTTGCAAAACATCTCACTCGGCAATGCCGATTTAATGTTAGTGAAGCTCGGGAGGGCTTCCTTTAAAACAAACAATAGAACCAATCAATTTGAAGACAATGCTTTCTTTACTTCATTAGCATTGATAAAGAAGTTAGGTTGTTTGATTAACATGTTGTCCTTGCGTTTGAGGTAAAGTTTATCTTGATAGACATCTTGTGGTGTCATGGGAATGAAAATTATTTTTCTGCCTTTAAACACAAACGAATGACGATTAGTAAACCCATTATAAATCACCTTTCTGTCGTATTGCTATGGTCTCCCAAGTAGGATGTGGCCTGCTTCCATTGGTAGCACATCACACAAAACCTCATCTTCATACTTTCTAATTGATAAAGGCACAATCACTTGAGTCTTAATCTTTAATTCCCCGACATCATTAAGCCACTGAATCTAATAAGGCTTTGGATGCTTCTTCTCTTCCAGTTCGAGTTTCTGAACCACTCTTTTTCTTGCCACATTAGTATTACTACATCTGTTGATGTTTAGGCTGCACACCTTTTCTTCAACATGACATCTTGTGTGAAACAAGTTTCTCCTCTGTTCTTGCTTGGCGGTCTTGTTCTAAATGCTCATAATTCTTCTAGCAACAAGCAATTCTTCACTGGCTGGTTTCTCTTCGGATTCTATAGGTATTTGATGTTCTTCTAATGGAGCTTCTTCTTCAGACTCAACGTCTTTATTTTCTCTGATGATCACAACCCTTTCTTGAGTGCATTCACTCGCATAATAATGACCTATGTCTTGGCACTTGAAACACTTAAGATCTTGAGTTCTGATTGTAGTAGTCCATGCGGTTCCTTTGCTCTTGTCTTGGTTTTCAAGAAATGACTTAGACTCTGGTTTAGACATCATTGGTTTCTTGCCATCTCTTTGATAACTAGACTGGCTGGTGTTGGTTCCATAACTTGGCCGAGAAGAGCTCTTCCACTTTAATTGCTTCTCTACCAAGATAACGTTATGCAACATCTCTTCTAGCTCCTTGTATTGTTGCATCTGCACTCTGTCTTGTATATCTGTGTTTAATCATCTTAAGAAGTGTGACATAGTAGCTTCTTGATCTTCTGATGTGTTAGCTCTCAGCATCACAGCCTCCAACTCTTGGTAATAATCTTCGACTGACCGGTTTCCTTGAGTGAGCCTTCTGAGTTTTGAATAAAGCTGTTGGTGATAGTGACTAGAGACGAACCTTCTTCTCATGAGGTTCTTCATATCAGCCCATGACTCTACTGGAACCTCTCCATTACGTCTTCTTGTAGTGACTATCTGATCCCATCAGCTTAGGGCATAGTCATAGAATTCCGTAGCAGCCACTTTAACATGGTTGATATCAGCATAGTGTGGACAATTGTAGACCAATTCGATCTTCTTCTCCCACTCCAGGTAAGCATCAGGGTCGTTGGTGCCATTAGACGATGGGATGTTGATATTAAGGGCTCAAAGGTTTTCTTGTATTCGGCGTCTTCTTTCTCTATCATGTTTTCTTCTCTTGCTGTTGTGAGATGAACTACTTTGATGACCATGATAGTCTTCTGCTGCTGGTTCTCTTTCCTTGTCTGTTCATCTTCTGATCTGCGAGATTCTCCTGGTTTTGCAGAGATCTGATCTTTAAGTTCCAGAAGAAGCAACTCCAGTTGTTTCAACATTCTTGTATCCAAGTGAGCAGTGATTGCTTCAACTCTATTTTCCTCTCGTTCAGACACCATCCTGAAATCAAAAGGTAA
Source organism: Sisymbrium altissimum (assembly GCA_900406495.1). Classification (NCBI taxonomy): domain Eukaryota; kingdom Viridiplantae; phylum Streptophyta; class Magnoliopsida; order Brassicales; family Brassicaceae; genus Sisymbrium; species Sisymbrium altissimum. The sequence goes on along the minus strand of OVBI01001939.1, from coordinate 18,349 downwards.
CAACAACACCAGTAAATAGTTCTAATAAACCCTTGAACTTCCGATCTAACGACACATGATCATAAAGAAAATGATTTGGATGAAAAATACTTAGATCTATTTGTGACAGAATTTGAAAGGCCAAGTTCTACTGATCTAACAATAAAATGATATGAAATGATGAAAATAATTTAATGGGTAGTATGAAACGAAATTTGATGATAAACAAATGAAACGAAATTATAAGAGATGTGGTGTTAGAAAACTCAACTTTAGAATGTTTCTCTGATACTTCTTAATGAGATCTTTCCTACATCGGCATTCTGTGAGGTTGAGTCAATGATAGATTTGGCTGCGAAGCCATGGTGATGGATGATAATCAAATGGTTGAATGGTTTAAATCAGAAACTTGCGGAATAGTTCCTGAAACCAAAACTTAGTCTCAAGATGGATATTACACACCAAAAGGAAACTTAGAGTTTTGCTGGATATGACACACCAATAAGATGAATCTATTCTTTGAAAAGAGATTTTGATAAAAAATTTATATTGAAGTTTAGAAGTGATTTCGACAAGAATGTAAAGAAATGGACGAAGGAATATGGGAAAGTGAACTAGGTTTGGAACAGGCTCAAAAACTAAACCACATTAACACACTCAAAGAATAAATTCAAATTTGAAATCACACAATTTTGACTAACTCTTAAAATATGTTTAAGTATATTGTTATGTTTCAGCTTAACTCTCAAAATCATATTGTTATGTTTCAATCATATGACAATATTTAAGTAAATAATCTTCATACTAAACTTCTAGTTTAACAATGTTATTCCTATTTCTTTTTATTTTTCTCCTAGGTGACAATGGAATGATAGGGAATAGTGAATTCCTTCTTATTATTTAAAATATTTACCATTCATAAGTAATATTTGTTATATATCATTCCTTATGATTATTTTTGTTGCAGAAAATTATAGAATAAAAAATATTTTTTTATCAGATTTGAGAAGGAATAATAAGTAATAAATATTATTTTTATTCCTTTTATTTAATTCATTTTCAATATTTTCTTCATCATTCATATTATTCCTTAAGTGGTCACCATTCAAAGCCTAGAAGTTTAGTATGAAGATTATTTACTTGAATATTGTCGTATGATTGAAATATAACAATATGTTTTTGTTCTGTTTCAGCCGTTTGGAAGTCTCGTGAAAATGAATTTTTCAGGATCTGTAAACCTGAATGAATTTCCAGATCTTTCAAAGGCCACCAATCTGGAGCATTTAGAACTTAACTATTGCCATAGTTTGGTGACGGTTCCCTCTACAATTGAGAATCTCAATAAATTGGTAAAGTTGGAAATGAAAGGATGCAATAGGCTGGAGGTTCTTCCAATCAATGTCAATTTGTCATCTCTTGAAACCCTCGATCTCAGTTGGTGCTCAAGTTTGAGTAGCTTTCCTCAGATTTCACGGAGTATTAAAAAGCTCTATCTAAATAACACTGCCATTGAACAAGTTCCCTGCTGCATAAAGAATTTCTTTAGTCTCTATGAACTAACGATGTGTTGTTGCAAGAGGTTGAAAAATATCTCCCCAAACATTTTCAGACTGAGTCGTCTTGTGAAGGCAGACTTTTCAGACTGTGGAGAAATCAAGACGGCATTGGGTGATGCAATTGTAGAGGCAACAATGTCACTGGAGGATAGATTTCCTTCTATACGATTAGACACAAAAGCCTATAGAAGGAATCATTTTGAGTTCAATAATTGCTCTAAACTGGATGCAGATGCACTGGCAGTCATCCTACAATCATACGTCGGGTCTACCGTCTTACCAGGTGAAGAAGTGCCTACATATTTCACGCATCAAGCTTCTGGAAATTATATAACTGTCAATTTAACTCGGAGCATTCTCTTTGAAACACCCCTCATAATTAAGGCTTGTGTCGTGGTCGGCAAGGGTTTTCATTCATACTTTGGGGTACGCTGGCACTTCAGAGAGGAAGGGTATTGGGATACAATACTTGAGGATCAGCTGGGATTTTGTGAGGGGGCTCATCTGGTTTTGCTTTCCTTCAAGTTCTGGCCTACAGATCGTTTGTTTATGAGTCTATTCAATTCGGACAACAAGGCTATTGAGTTTGAGTTTTCCACCATCAACCCATGCTCTGCCACCTTCTCACCGTCGGTTCAGAGTATACAACAATGTGGTATAAGAGTCTTGAAGTTGTCTCATAGACGTCATCAAACTGAATTGAATTTCAACAACGATGTTGAAACTGAGTATTTGTTCAATCTAAGAATTAAAATAGATGCTGGGTACCACTCTAATGTTTAGTGAATCTAGTGATGGAATCACTAAAACATTGAAATACTTTGTGGTTCAGTCAAAAAAATCATACAGGGAGCCGAGAATGCCAGGAGCAGATTCATGCTTTGGAGCGTAAGGAACCAGATATTTCAGCTGGACAATATGTTGATAAAGACGAGAAAAGAGCCGAGCTGGACGTGAATATTGGGAGTAAAAAAGAATGGAAGATCTTCTGTATTCTTAAGAGAAAAAAAAAAACAAAAGATTTATTTTTAGGAAAATTTACTAGAATAACATGAAATTATGTTAAAAAGATTAGAATGTTCAAAATCTTTTGAAAATTGCTAAATTTTTTTTACTACCTATAATACCTTTTTATCATTTGATACCAAAAAAGTATTAACGAAATTGCTATTATTTTTTTTTTAAATTCGTTTATTTTACCACAGTAAAAAAATAGGATAAAAATCGGTTTAAAAAACCTGTCATGATGGGGCAGATTTATTTTTATCCCAGTTTTTTTTTCTATTAATAGTTTTATTTTCATAGTTTTATATAACTGTGGCAGTTTTTTGGTTCACTTAATGACAGATTTATTAAATATGGTAGTTTTTTCTACTAAATGATGTCAGATTTATTTTCCACCGGTAGTTTTATTATGTGGACGCCAGTTTTCTATTTTGTTGGCAGTTTTATTTTCTTGAATGACAGTTTTAAGACTTAGTAACAACAGATTTTCTTAGTTACAACCGATTTTCAGAACTTTACGAAGTGACAGTCTTTTTGTTAACGGTAGGTTTTTATATATAGACAATGTACAGAGTTTTTTAGAATGACAAAAAAACCTATCAAATAATTTTATTACCAGATTGACAAATACGTTATACCAGTTTTATTTTACGTTATATTTAATTTTTAAGTAGGTTTTTGATATTGTTGTGACAGGTTTTAATATGTAAGTTATGACAGATATATGTGTTACTAAATTAACTCTTTACCACTAATTTACGTTATGACAGGTTTGTTTCGGCAGGTTTTTGTCAAATTTGAGAGATTATTACGAAAGATAACGGGTTTTTTTTTTTTAACTATGGTTCCTTAATTTTAGGAACTTCCTTATTTACTTTAAATTCAAATTCTGTAATAGTAGTTTAAATTCAATTTAAATACTTTATTCATTTATATATTTTCTAAAAAAAATTTAATAATACTCGAAATTAATTAGAAAAATATTTTATTAAAAATGATTAAAAACTATTTTCTTCGAAATGATAATTAGAAAATGATAAAAAAGGAAAAAAAATTAAAATTCGTTTCCCTAAACTTAGGTTAATAATTTCAATTATTTCCTTATTTATATTAAATATGACGTTTTTCTTAATTTTAGATTTTGAACTTATTAACTTTTTTAAAAATTCGTTTTCCTTATTTGTAGGTTAGAAAATTAAAATATTTCCTTATTTACTTATAACATATTAAATTTTCTAATTATTCTCATAATTAGGGTTTTCTTAACTTAACCGTAATCTTTTTTTTGTGTTTTTTTCTGGAACAATCAACGCCACAAACCTCTATGATTTTTCCTTCAAGAACATGAATCAAGTTATTATTGTCTGTGGTAATTGGGTGTTTGAACGGAAGAGATGGGTATTTGTGAGCCACTGAAGAGGGACTCGTTCCATTCCAGCAACTGATCGCACTCCATTCACGAGTTTTCTGCGTATGGTTTATGAAAACTTTACAGTGGATAGTCAAATTTTTGATATTCAGTTGAGTTACATGTTGCCGAACATGGAGGAAGGAGATAATGAAGATGTGGTGGAAGAGGAAGATAGGTTTGACTATTGCGATGACAGTGATGGAATTACTTCTGATGATGACGATTTTAGGTGCTACAGAAAGTCACATGTAGAGGAAGATAAGGATATGAAGCTATCTCCAAAGAAAAAATGCTTACAAAGACCTACTTATGAAGAAAGTGAATCGCTAAAAGAGTATTGTATGCAGCTAAACTCTCTTAGCATATCAGTTGGACAAAGATATGAAAGTAGAGAAGCCTTGACGAAAACATTACAATTCCTTAGTGTTTTAGAGAAGTTTGATTTCAATGTGGATATATCAACACCGAAGCTTTTGATTGTTTCATGCTGGGTTGAAGGCTGTATGTGGAGGATAAGGGCACCAACGGTTGGGGAGAGCTCGCAATTTTATTTTACAATTTATGATGATACGCATACATGTTCAGTCACTGAACGATTAGGGTGTAGTCGCCAAGCTTGTCCACTCATACTTGGTGCATTGTATAAGTATATCATTTGCGGTGGAGGTAGCATTGACAAATCCGTGTTGCCTAAACATGTAGCTCAAACACTTAATGCTAGATTTGGAGTACTGGTAATATTTTTTTGTTCGTACTATACTAATAGTAATGCTTCATGATTTTTGAAAATAAACATATTTGTGACTTTTTCCCTGTTTTGTTAGAATGATTACAAGGCTGAGTACTGGAAGGCTCATCGTACTCTCATATGTGCACGGGAGCTGGATTTAGGAACACCAGAGAATGGTTATGCAATGTTGCCATCATATCTGTATGGTATTAGGAGAGCAAATCCAGGAACTTTAACAAGGTTAGAAGTGGATGAGGCACACAGGTTCAAGAGTTTATTTCTCACATTTGGTGCAATTATCATGGGTTTTCCTTATATGAGAAAAGTTATGGTCGTAGATGGAACTTTTTTGCAAGGAAAGTATAAGGGAACATTACTAGTTGCGTCAGCTCAAGATGGGAACTTCCAGATATATCCTATTGTATTTGCAGTTGTCGACACTGAAAATGATCAATCTTGGAAATGGTTCTTCACACAACTAAATCGTGTGATACCTGATAATAATGAGTTGTCAATAATTTCAGATAGACACAAATCAATTGCAAACGCAATTGAGAAGATATACCCTCAAGCTAACCATGGGATATGCATGTATCATCTACATAAGAATATCATTGCCAAGTTTAGAGGTGCAGATAGCTTTGGATTGGTGAAAAAAGCTGCTAATGCGTTCAGAATGTCTGAGTTTGATGCCTTATTCAATCAGATTGACATTATGAACCATGAATTGCATAGTTACTTGGTCAAAGCTGATGTAAAGTTGTGGTCACGTGCTTATTTCTTGGGTGATAGGTACAACTTGACAACAACAAACATTGCAGAATCATTGAATAATGTTCTCAAAGACTTTAGGAATCTGCCTATTGTACATCTACTTGAAGAAAGAAGGTGCTTGATGACGTGATGGTTTTCAGAGAAAAGGAAAGATGCTAGAGAGCTGCGTACTCATTTTTCACGAGGAGTGGAGAATCTGTTGGAGGTAATTTCTGATTTACAATTACGTTGCTGTTTTGAATTGTTTGTAGAAAATTAATGACTTAGTTGTGTTTTCATAGGACCGTGTTCAATATGCAAAACGTCTAAATGTTCAAGAAATAGATGACCACCAAGCTCAAGTGACTGGTAAATCAACCATACATGTTGTTAATCTCCTAGAGAAGAAATGTTCGTGTCGACGGTTTGATTTGGAGAAGTTTCCATGTATTCATGCCAAATCGGTTGCATAAATGAGGAAAGAGTCTAGGATATCTATGTGTCATCCATACTATTCAAAGAATTACTTATGTAAGCATACAATAATTTTGTTATGCCTAGGGATATCGACTTGTCTGTTCCAGAACATGTAGCCAATAAATTGTGTCTGCCTCCGCAAGTTAGACAACCACCTGGACGACCAAAGAAGTCTCGTATGAAGTCTGGATTGGAAGTAGCATTGGAGAGGAAGAAACCTCGGAAAACTCATGTTTCTTCAAACTGCCACCAACCTGGACATAACCGTGCAATATGTCCAGGTTGATTATTTGACTTTGTTTTTCTTTACTGTTTTGTAGTTTGAAGTTCTGTTACTGTTTCTGTTGTATTACTGTTTGCCTTAAATGGCAGTATTTAAACTAAATATGGCTGAAGGAGACTTTTGAGGATCATATTACGACTACTCTGTTTTTAGAATAGAAAACAGAGCATGAAAATGACGTTTGCTAATGCTCTGTTTTTAGAGCAAAAAACAGAGTGTGAACACAGCGTATGATGAAGGTAATTAATAGAGAGAGAGAGGGAGAGAAAGAGAGAGAGGAAGAAGAAGGAAGAGAGAGTTCATGGAGTTCGCGAGAGTGAGAGGGGGAGAGAGAGAGAGAAAGACGAAGAAGAAGGAAGAGAGAGTTCATGGAGTTCACGAGAGAGAGAGGAAGAAGAAGGAAGAGAGAGTTTGTGGAGTTCGCGAGAGAGAGAGGGAGAGGGAGAGAGAGAGAGGAAGAAGAAGGAAGATAGAGTTCATGGAGTTCAAGACAGAGAGAGGGAGAGAGAGAGATGAAGAAGAAGGAAAAAGAAGGAAGAGAAAGAGAGAGAGAGAGAGAGAGAGAGAGAGAGAGAGAGAGAGAGAGAAGAAGAAGAAGAAGAAGAAGAAGCAAGAGAGAGAGAGATACTCTATGTGTTTTATAGTTGGTACGTGTGTTTCTGTTATAGACACTGTACGTGTTTCTGTTGTAGACACAGTTCGTATTTCTATTTTAGAAAACGTTCGTGTTTCTGTTTTAGACAAAGTTCGTGTTTCTGTTTTAGACAAAGTTCGTGTTTTGCTTTACACACGGTTCTTGTTTTGCTTTAATATTATCAATTTGTTAAGCTAACAGAATGAGATGAACAATGGTAGTACAAAATAGTGATCAAACCTACCTACTGCAATAGAAAGAAGAACCTACCTACTCAAACGGATTACAATCAAGAAGTTCTAAGTCTTCGTCTAACAAATGTGGTGTCTCAATCGTACATTTAGGAACTGGGACCTCTTCAAACGTATCACAAGCTAACTGTAAACGGAATGCCACCATGTTTGCATCACAAAGGCCCGCAAAATCTTTTCCCAATGCTAGACGCTCTATGTACTTAACTGCATATACACCACAATCACCAACATCAAGGTTTTCAGGGATATTTCTCACACGATGTACCCCAAACATAACAAGCTTCTTCTTCCGAATTGTTGCGGGAACTTGGAGATTAAGCAGATACGGGATTATCTTCGCAAATGGCCGGCACGATTGTGTTACCTCATTATTTCTTGTGTGGGACAGGATGCTGTTATAGACGTCAATACGCTATTCCTTTAGATTTATGTCCAAAGCTGCCCAGTGGTCACTTTTAATATGGTGAGTAATGTATAGGTGATCGACGTCTATATACCATTTCCGATTCGTCTGAGCATCATCATCGTAGTTGCCATTAAAGGTGTTGATGTAACCGGTGGCAAACTTAAAATTCTTTGGACACAGCTCGAATTTTTTGAAATCAGCTACCCATCCTTTCCCAAATGTCTGATCAAAAAATGCGACTCGTTTCTTGTATGGAGAAGCTTCTAACATACTCCTCAAAGTAAACATCTTCATTATGTCCACCATGTGCTATAGAATTTACCATCTAAACACAATTAATATAAGAAGGAACTAATATAAGACCAATAAACAAGCAAATAATATAAGAACACTTTACCCCATCATGTAACCATCTGAAGCTTTGATCTTTCTGCCATTGTGCCTTTGGAGTCATAAGTCTTACAAATTCTATGCCTCTGTTATTACCCATCGGTGTTGACCTGCAAAATTGAAGATATTAAACATAGTAACAAGCAATGTAATGGTTAGTGTGTTAGTTTAAAGTAGAAGTAAACTCACTCATGGTCCTTGATGAAATCCAATAACTTTTTCAGAGACTCATTTTTGACAAGACTCAGCGGATCAATTACAGCTTCAGGGATTAAACGCTACACTGTTGAGTTACCAACAAACGGATGAACCTGCGATTTAGCTTGTTGCACCCGTCTTTTCTCATTGACAGCAACCTTCACACCATCTTCTTTTACTAGACTCGTCAGATTATCTAGCAAACCATTGAGAGCCTTTTCCTGAATACTCTCATCACTCTCGGAGACCTTGATATCTTTCTTCTCATCTGATAAAAGAGAAGAATTCAAACCTTCCAAATCCTCCCGAAGCTTTGAAGCATTAGTGTCTTTATGTTTCACTCCCACTTGCTTCCATGAAACTTCATGGTTATTGGTAACCTTTGCCCTATTCTTAGTAGTGCATGCAATGGGAAAACTCTGATCATATGTTTGAACTTTGTAGGCCAACCACGACTCCATTGTAAAACAGAACACAGAAACAAATCAAACACATCACAAAAAAATTCAAATATTCAAAGTTACAGATTACAAAACACACACAATTCAAAGTCATACAAGTCTGTACGAATTACATGTTTAAAGAGTTACACAACACAAAACAACACAACACAAGACTACATATTTTTAAAACACATCACAAAATAACTTCAAGATTTAAGCGTAGAACTTCGACATACCGGAGTCTTGCTGCTACTTTCAGCATTCTTGTCATCTTTAGCAACGACATTGGGAACTTCCTTACTCTCAGAAACTTCCAAACGCTTGTAAATATCTGCAACCATGCTTTCCATCGTGTGCAGTCTTGCATCATATGCATCCATTGTAACCGCTTGATCTGCTGCAACTTTTGATCTCAAAGACTCCTCAAATGCAATCAGTGTTTTCCCCATGTTCGCATCCATTGTATTCAGTAGTGTCTTACAAAATTCATTTAGTATTTCCGAAAATTCTGCCCTCACCACTTCTGTTACAACTGGATCCTTATGAGAACAACTCTTCTTCTGTTGAACCTACAATTTGTAATGAAGTTAGTAATTGTGAATCACATAAAAAGGCAAATGCATAAAGAAAATTGTTAAACTCACATTTGAAACTTCTTCTTCAGCGTGTGTTGGCGGTTTGTCATTTCTAGAAGTGATTTCTTCTTCTGGTCCTTCTATTCCCTTCTTTTTTTTTCTTACAAGGGGAAGTGTCTGCACATGATTTTCTTTTCCCGGGTTTCTTCACTTTCATTTCTCTGTAAAAACTATGGCAATACCGATTGTACAGAAGATCTTGAATGAGATTTTCCACTTTAATGTCTTCAACATCATCATCCCATTGTGGATAGAGTTCTAGTCGACATTGCCCAAACATATTTTCCACACGCACCTACAAAAAATAAACAAAACCATAACACAATTTAGGAAGGATCAACAAAATTCACAACATACAAAAAGGTTACTAAATTAAAACTCACCTTGCCATGTGTTTCTATCTCCTTATCTAGAATATCCGGAAGGTTGAACCATTTGCGTGAACCCGTCCACCGTAGCAAAGGTTCCATTTCCAAACCATCTCTAACTTCTCCAAATTTCTCTCCAAGCACTTTAACAGACTCATATGCCCAAACTTGTAAAACATGAACAAATCCTTTCACCAAATATGAGTCTCTGTCGAAAGTAACCACCTTAACTCCATTTATCAAACTATCACACGCCACTCTACCCCAAAGATATCTCTCAAAGGCGTCCATATCAAGTACTCTTCTCGCTGTGTCTAGTGGAATTCTTGAACTTTAGAAATCCCATAAATCCCTATGGACAACACACATAGCAGACCGACCATTTTCTTTTTCTTGTCACTCCAAATACTGCACTGTGTTAATACCTCTTCCAGCTCGTTCCAACAAGGTCCTACACTCGGACTGACACCCATTTCCTTCCAAAACTCTTCATGGCAGACATCCAATATATCTTCTTCATCAAAGGGAGAGCAGTGGAGTCTTGTTATGGTAGAGAACTCGTGCATAGAGAACATGATTGGTTGATCACCAATCATTGACCATATCTCATGTGGCTTGGTTGTTTGTAACTGATTGGTAAGGAAATGGTGAACAGTCGTGGCAGAGAACACGAATTTCTTAGATTCCAGCTTCAGAATGACTCCAACTGAAAAATTGTTCGAGAGATTCCCAGATTTTATCACCCAAACATTGCTTTACAAATCCCAAAAGAGAGAAGTAGCAGTTATGGTTCATGCTATGATTCAGAAATGGAGCTTTTCTAGGCTCATATAGCTGACGAGGATACTCAGGTTTCTCATTTGAGGAAGCCATGCCTGCAGAATAAGAAGAAAGAAGAAAATATATTAGATATGAATCTTCAAAAACAGACCTTTAAATCCAACTAAACTACCTCATTAATAAACTCAGTTGGATTAATTAGTAAGTTTATAGAACCAAGCTCAAAATTCCTAACAAGACTCACCAAATCAAAATAAACAGAACCAAGTTTATTAACAAGACAAACAACACAGTTAAATTAAGGAGAATCATCAAAAAGATAACACATTACTAACAAGACAAACAGCACAGTTACTCTAAAGAGAATCATCAAAAAGACAAGAGACACAAAAGACAACACATATAAAGTCCATACGAAACATAGAACCAAACATGGAACCAATGTGTTCATAGCTCGAAATATAGCCTCAAGTTTTCATAAAGTAATTGAAGACCTGAGGAAGCATAATTATCATACCGTTTCTACAAAGAAATGAGAACTAAGGTGGTTAGAGATTGACCTTTGGAGACCAGATGAGAAGATCTCTTCAGATAGTCTACTTAAGAGTAAGCAATAAGTCTGTAAGCTGCGTTAAACACATAAAAAATGATTAGAAGAATAAGCAATAAGTCTCTAACCAAGAAAAAACACATAAGAACATGATCACAAGAAGATAGAAAGCGATTGCATTGTAAGAAGAATTCCATGTGAATATACAAAAAAAATACGAAGACCAATAGAATAAGCAATAAGTCATTACTCTAAAAGAATAAACTACACTGAAAAGTTAACAATAAAATTCACCAGTAACCTTCCTTATTTGCAAAGTGGCAACAACCTCTAAGGACTTCTGAATATCTCGGATTTTAGCCTGCACATTGATCATACATATGTAAACACTTCACCATATGATTCATATTTACAAATTTCTTTTGAAACAATTGATAAACGAGATTGTTATGTAAAAGATGTATAAAACATACACTAGCTATTCTTTACTTCATTAAGCATCATCAATATACTTCCTAACGTGTTTGGCCTGTTATAATAAAAAGCAAAAATATAATCGAATGGGACTCAAATTCAAACTCAAATTCAAACAAAATCCAAATTCAAACAAAATATAATCGAATCGATCTCACACCATCCAATTTCAAAGACCATATACAAGTGAGTGTGTAATTAAGACATTGAAAACTCAATTTCAAAGTCAAATTCAAACAAAAGGGAATACAAAACCGAAATTTCATCAAGTTCACATTGCTTTATGTTCTTCAATCGAAAAATATCAACACATCAAAGAAACATCAGTCTCATATCAGAGGATTGAGAATTTACCTTCCTATTGCACAGCTGAATTGCCACGGAAATGATGAGAAGTTAGATGAGAGTTCCGGGACAAAGTAGAAACAAAACCCCAAATCCAGCAAACACTATAGCAACCGTATAGATAAATAAGTGAAATTCACTTCGAGAATAAAAACTAAGAATTTCAAAATACCCAGAATGAGAACTCACCGTAGCAGACGTCGTGATGATTTACAAAGTGATGGAGGAGGGTTAGCCGGAATTGATGGAGAGGAGACAAAAAAAGGAGATATGAGATGAGCAAAGGAGGTGGAGATATGAGAGGAGGGCTCGCCGGAATTGATGTACAATCGCCAGAATTGATGTACAATCGCCAGAATTGCTGTAGCGTCACCGAAATTGATATAGAGTCGCCGGAATTGATATAGAGTCACCGGAATTGATGAACAGTCGCCAGAATTGATGCAGTCGCCGGAATTGATGAGTAACGAAGGTGGCTAGGGTCGTGCTAATGAAAGTTGATTTGGGATTAGGTTAGTTAGTGTAGGGGGTGGGTTTTACTTTTCTTTTTGATGTTTTTTTTATAACAAAATTCATTAATGTATATGTTTTGTATTTTTGATAAACAAAATAAATAATAATGAGTTTATAAAGTATATGTATAATGGCATATTGTAAATAGTTTTTAAAATCTTGGTTCTAATGTCTTTTAACTAAAAGATTTATGTTATTTTAGTAAACTTGAATTTGGAGATGTTAGTTTAATAATTATGTTATAATTATATGTTAGTATAGTAATTTTTTCTTATTTTTATGAAGATTTAAAGATATCTAAATATTCTGTATAAATAGGCTGTGAAAGGTATTGTATGTGTCTGTACCCAATATTCAGAACTGAAATACTTTGTATTAGTGTGCTTAATTTGATAATGGGCAATGTGTTACACAATATAGACAACGTTATTTCCTATTTCTGATAAGATTGTATCTAGACCATATAATCGCCATATCTCCATAATATATGTTTATATTTATAAGAATTCTAATACTCCCTCTCAAATTGGTAGTACGACATTTCGAACACCTAAATCGGACAGTAACTTCTCAAACCTTGGTCCTCGTAATGCTTTGGTAAGGAAATCTGCAACCTGATCCTTTATTGAAATATGAGGAGTGGTGATGGGTCCATCTTGAACTGCATCATGAACTTGATAACAATCAGTTTCAATATGCTTAGTTCTTTCATGAAACAGTGAAACACAGGATTTTCACTAATATGGATGGCTGTTTGACTGTCACAATGTAACGATATAAGCTTATGATGATCAAAACAAAACGTCTTCAATAGTGCCTTTAACCATTTGAATTCACGAAGAGTGTAAGCCATGGCCCGATACTCTGCTTCAGCTGATGAACACGATACTGTGTTTTGTTTCTTTGTTTTCCAAGAGATAGGTGAATCACTCAAATACACAATATATGCAGAAAGAGAGCGTAGAGTTCGTGGACAAGCAGCCTAGTATGTCTCGCAATACGATGTAATAGTAAAATCACTATTTGAGCAGAGAAATATACATTGTTCGGGAGTTCCTTTCATATATCGAACAAACCGGAGAGCTATTTCCCAATGAGCAACTAACGGCTTTTGCATAAACTGAGAGAGTATATGCAAAGCATAGCTGAGATCTGGTCTCGTAATAGTTAAATAAATAAAACTACGGAGTGTGGAAATCGAAATTCACCACAATGTTTTTAAAGAAAAAAAATTGATTTTAGGGTTCCAAAACTTTTGGGAAGAGAAACACGAGAAGAAGATCAAAAAAAGATTTTATTAAGTAATGAGTATCTCGGTACAAAGATCCTAAGAAAAAGTGAAATCTAATGCCTAAGACTCTAAGTACGAGAGAATTGAAATGTCTAGAAAGACATACATCAATATCTATATATATTCAATAATCTTAAGTCCTAAATAGCCAAATTTTCGATGTGGGAATTAATCTTCTCATTTAATCCGTCGACCTTGGAGAATATTCAAGAACTTTCAAAAAATTTCGAGAAGTAGGTCTGGCCCGCGATGATCTTCTTTGGCGATTATGCCCAATCTTGTCCTCTGCCTTCGGTTCACTAATTTCTTCGTATATCTTCGGTTTGATGCTTCAGTTTGATTTAGTTAATATCTTATTGTATTCAAAAAAATAAAACATCGATAATTTATCATTATAAACTCGAATAACAAGACATGATCGGCTCGGGGTAAGGCAAAAGATGATCATCGGCTCGGGGACAGGGTGCATCGCCTCGGGGATGCTCCTCGCATCGTCAGCTTGGGGATGCAATGATGTCCACGACATGGGGATGAAGAACGAGATGACGCCTCAAGCGAATCCTCCAACTGGCGGCTTAAGGCTATATCCATCGCCCCAGGGACATGAGAGTTATCCCCTCGGGGCAGAGGTGACTGTTGTCAGCTTGGGGCATGAGCTCTCCTCTTTGTCGGCTCGGGGCGGATGCGTGTTATCGGTCGATTCAGGTACGATGGAGCAGATTGGCTCAGAACAAAGGAGTGCACCACTGCCTCGGGTACGAATGCCTCTCATTGGCCGGGGATGGAGCAAGGCAATCCATTGGCTCGGGGATGAATCAAGGCGGTGTGTTCGGTTTACGATATAGAGAGTTCAAGGAATCACGACTTTGATCGGATTGGACAGAAATCATACGAAAAAGCAGTTCTTTCGTATACTTTCGCATTTACTGCAGTAAAATATTTTTTTTATCGTAAACTATTTGATCGTATACCGTCTTTTTCCCTTTTCGCATGAAATATCCGAATACAGAAATTTATTTTTTGATATTTAAATTTTTTAGCCGTTAATTCCGGAAGGAAATATTTTGACCCCAACATATTCCCCCAGCTCATCAGTTTCGTGCGGGAACCGGAATTCACCTCAATGTATTTTCGTAATGTTAATGTGAGGATCCGAGAATCTTGCGAGAGAAAGTAGAAAGTAGAGAGAAAGATCGAAAAAGGAAATTAGCTCAAAAAGAAAACAAACTTTTATTGCTATAATGTATTGAATGTGTAAAACGTCTTAGAATATGTTACAAGAGGTAGAGATCGATCCTTATTTATACTAAAACAACCTAAGCCCTAAACAACCTAAGTTTCGATGTGGGATAAAGGTCTTTTCCTTTTTCCGACCACTTTTCCATAAATCTTTGAGGAAACTTCTAGGAACTTCTATAAGTCGGTTTCAGCTTTTGTCGGTCCATCCTTCCATTTCGGCCCAATTCTACTCCTCGTTTAGTAGTTTTCTCCGGTTTGTTTGATAGACGAAACATCGCGATGTTTCGAGAAACTTACGAAAACATCGGTATGTTTTCCGAAAAGGCCATGATGACGAAGAAATAAGCAAAACTACACGAAACGAAAAGTGTCAGCCAGCTCGGTCAGCATTTCCTACCAAGCTGGACAGTAGGCAGCATGCTGAATGCCCACCTCGGTAGCCTGGGTGCAGGAAACACTGAACTGACTGCTTCCAGGTCCATGATGTCGTCCAGCTCGGTATACATGATAAGAGGAGATTTTCCGATAAGTCGTGGGATGCGTCCAGCTCGATGTGCTGAAGGATGTCGGTCATCTCGGTAGCCAGGAGGATGGATTTTACCGAGCTGACTGGAATATGTCGTCCAGCTCGGTAGAAATATGGAAGGAAAACCCGAGCTGGCTGCTCCATGTTTTCCGTACCGAGCTGGATAGCAATGCCCAACTTGTGGATGCCATAACTTCCTCGTATGAAATCCGTTTGATCTGATTATTCTTCCAAGAGATTCATAATTGAGTTAAGAACATTTTCCAAGTGGTTTCATGATCAAAAGCCTTATGTTTTGGACGATACAACTCGATCATTGAACACATATCCTTTTCAGCTCGGAACTCTCAGAAAGTGTTATCCAGCTCGGTTTTCAGGAAGGGAAGGATTCTACCGAGCTGGATGAATCATGCTGTCCAGCTTGGTATCAAATAGGTGGATGATACCGAGCTGGATGCATCATGACAGCCAGCTCGGTAGACTGGTACCGAGCTGTCTGCTTTGTGCTGTCCTGATTGATGTTCTGTGGTAAATGCTTGGCAAAACATGCATCCAGCACATGCATGTCGACCAGCTCGGTAGGATTGGCTGCGAAAATACCGAGCTGGATTTCCTGCAGGCTTGGTTGATTGCCTTTTACTCGAAAAATCGTAACTTTCCTCGGTTTATCGGAGGAATTGTTCAAAGGATGAAATGATCAGCCGATCGTGATGAAGAGATGTCAGTCAGCTCGGTATCACTTGCAGGTCTTGATACCGAGCTGGATGTCTTGTTTCGTCCAGCCGATCGTCCTTTGTTTGATGAATTGCGACTTCATCGATTTCTTGGAAAAACTCTCGAAAGACAGTATTTCTTACTTTCTTCGCAGAGTTATCGACAAGGTGGTTTGAAATGAACTTTCTCCAAACTTATATTTAAATATGGAAACTCTTTTTCGATATTCAAATATTTTAATCCTTAATTTCGGAAATGTGGGTTTTGACCCCCAACATTTCGTGTGCAATAGTGACGAGGTTGCTATAAAGTGTTATACATGATTAAGGAGTTAAACTGTTTTGATAGCCGTTTTTCATAAAAGATGTGCTTGCTGATTCATCCATACGAAACTCAAACCAATTTTTTTGCACAGACTGAGAGGAACCCGAGCTGATGGTGGCAGTTAAGGATGGACCGAGAGATGAAAGCAAGGGTGGTGAATGAGGGTAACCGAGTTGATTTACCGATTTAATAGGAAAGAAAACTTAGCTTTTATCAATGTGAAAGGAGAGAAGGCCTAGCTTTCCCTTTGGGGGAGGTGAAAGATGGGTTATGATTAAGATAGACTCGAGGTGATGACCCTCTCCTTTCGGTACCATGTACGTTTTGTCGACTGTTGGAGCCTAAGTGTTTCCTATGTTTTTGTTATCGATAAGTTTGTCGAGAAACTATTTTTCCGGAGAAAGTTAATTTTTTATATGTTTTTCGAGAAACTGTTTTTCCGAAGAAATTTAAGTTTCGTTATGTTTTTCGAAGAAATTTAAGTTTCGTTATGTTTTTCGAAGAAATTTACTTTTTAATATATTTTTCAAGAAGCTGTTTTTTCGAAGAAAGTTAAGTTTCGTTATGTTTTTAGAGAAACTGTTTTCCGAAGAAAGTAAAGTTTTTATATGTTTTCCGAGAAACTATTTTTCCGAAGAAGGTTAAGTTCTGATATGTTTTTTAAGAAACTGTTTTTTTCTGAATAAAGTTAAGATTAGAAAATATTTTTTTTTGTTTTGGTGCTGACCTGAGCCGATCCTCGTGATAGGATATTGGGAGAGGCAGAGGACACTACCTAAGACGATGACACTCCCCTGTCCCGAGCTTATACTCGGTGTTTGCTCGCCCAGGAACCGAATTGAGCGTCCTGAAGTTCAACAATTTCCCGATGCAGTTTGATGTGTGATGGGCAATGACCCGAGCCAATGCTCGGTAGAGGCCTGAGTTGATTGATCGATTGTAGAGTGATCTGCTGGTTTTGGTAACTGATTGCTTTCCAATCACAAATCTTTTTCCTAGTGACGAACTTGGAACCTCAATGAAACACATAGCTGTATAAGTCTAACCTTAACCAATTGGGACAAAAGTGAAATTTGGTGAAATTTATGTTCCTCTTCAAGCTACAGGTCAGTACTCAGTTGTTAGTTTAGCTGATAATGATCTTTTTAATTGCAGATAACTTGTACTCCTCAAAATGTGAAGAAAGAAGCTTATGCGACAATCTTGCACCTGCTCAAGTTTATGCATGTGGTGCCATTGCAGCTGAACATAGCATTGGACTGCCAGGCTCTACTGCGATCTGGTCGTAGTTATCGATGATTTGATAAGGGAACACCATCGAAGCGCCTTGGAATCTATGGATGGAAGATTTAGACGTTTCAAAGAAGCAGAAACACGAAAGCTAAACCATATGCATAACAACGAATGGAACTACAACTACTTCCATCTTTGGCAATTAACTGAATACAGGGCAGCTAAGAGAATTGACTGAAGTTTGAGAAATAAAGTAAGATCATCTGACACCACTTATCCTATCTCCTTACATAGCGTTAACAATCTGTTCGGGTAAAGCCGCAAACTGATTATTTAACGTTGTTAACAAATTTTCCATTTGAGTCTTTCAATTGGCAATGTTTATTGTAAGATCCCCTCTTAAACCCTCAAAATCTGCCCTGTTTATTTGTTGATCACCCATGGCTGACCAAGCTTCAAAAAGAAGGAGAAAGCCTGCTATGATATACCACTTGACGCAGTTGGAAATCGTTAGGAATAGCAAGCTCTTAACCTAGATAGAAACAGGTTCGCAAGCGACGAACTTGATGGATAAAACTCTGGAAATCACCAGAAGAGGGTTTGTAATCCACCAGGAAAAAGAGAAAAACTTTAAAATTTGATTAATAATTATATGGTTCTCTTTTCTATAAAATACATAAGACCTATATATAATGAAAACCAAAAACATAAAATAAAAAATCTATAATAATAAGGAAAATTATAATAAGTGACACATCTCTATAATATTATTTAAGAAGTGTATTTTAAAAAATGCTTTAAAAAACCCTATTATTTACAATCTATGCCACTGAAATCT
>OVBI01001938.1:0-26207 GCA_900406495.1 Sisymbrium altissimum | reverse complement strand
ATATATATAATCAGATCATCCGCGAGAGTAAATTAAGTATATGACTTATAATGTTGATAGAAAATCATTCACCAATAAAATAAAAATTTTAAACTAACAATTATTTGTATAATTTAATACTTTTTTATTTTCTCTTATATTGTAAGATTATGTTACAAGAGTAAAAATCGATCTATATTTATACTAGACAACTTTGAGTCCTAAGCAGGCAAAGTCTCAGTGTGGGACTTGCGTCTTTTCCTTTTCCCCACCGTCTTTCCATTAATTCTCTGAGAATCTTCCAAGATCTTCGGTAGGTTGGTCTAGGCTTTAGGTCGGTCTCTTTCCACCTCGGCCCAACTTTCGTCCATCATTTTCCAGTTTAGCGGTTTCTCCGGTTTATTGAAACTTTTACGAAAACATCGATAAGTTCGCGGGAAGTTCCTGAAGACGAAAAACGAAGAAAGATTGGACATGGTGCATGATGTCGTCCAGCTCGGCATTCCTTGGTGAATAAAAATGCCGAGCTGGTCATACCTCCCCCCACTGTGCATCCAGCTCGGCATTTGGTACTGAGAAAGATCCTCCGACGGCTCGCTGAATGCACTCAGCTCGGCATTTTGGAAGGAGGAAGTCAGCTCGGCATTTTAGAGAGGAGAAAATTCTGAGCTGACAGCTCAGAACTACCCAGCTCGGCAACTTGAAAGGAGAGGATGCCAAGCTTCCCGTTCGTCGCTGTCCAGTTAGGCGTTTTGGTACCAATGGGACAGAAGGAGGCATCCAGCTCGGCATTTTCTGGGAGACAACCAGCTCGGCATTTTTTACTGATAAAAATGCCGAGCTGGTCACCCTCAATGCTGAGCTGACAGCGTACTGCTAAAAAAAACATGACTTTTATCTGTTTTTCGGCCAAACCGATCAGAAAACAGAATGATCAGCTGGACAGTCAGGAGAATGTCATCCATCTCGGCATTTCTGGCTGGAAAAAATGCCGAGCTGACAGCATTCTGCTCGAAGAATCGCGACTTTTATCGGTTTTTCGGCCAAACCGATCAGAAAACAGAACGATCAGCTGAACATTCAGGAGAATGTCATCCAGCTTGGCATTTCTGGATGGACAGAATGCTGTGCTGGTCAGCTCATCCTAAAATGCCGAGCTGACAGCATTCTACTCGAAGATTCGCGACTTTTATCGGTTTTTTGGCCAAATCGATCAGAAAACAGAACGATCAGCTGGAGATTCAGGAGAATGTCATCCAGCTCGGCATTTCTGGCTGGAAAGAATGCTGAGCTGGTCAGCTCATTCTAACATGTCGAGCTGACAGTATTCTACTCGAAAATCGTGATTTTTATCGGTTTTTCGGCCAAACCGATCAGAAAACAGAACGATCAGCTTGACATTTAGGAGAATGGCATCCAGCTTGGCATTTCTGTCTGGGTAGAATACCGAGCTGGTCAGCTCATCCTAAAATGCCGAGCTGACAGCATTCTGCTCGAAGAATAGCGAGTTTTATCGGTTTTTCGGCCAAACTGATCAGAAAACAGAACGATCAACTGGACATTCATGAGAACGTCATCCAGCTCGGAATTTATGGCTGGTTAGAATTCCGAGCTGGTCAGCTCATCCTAAAATGCCGAGCTGACAACGTCCTGTTTAAACATTTTAGCCGTTAATTCCGGAAGTGCTGGTTTTGACCCCAACAGTTACCCCCCAGCTCGTCAGTCCTACGTACGATGAGGTAATTATGGAGTGTAAAGCGGGATTAAGGAGCTAAGATGTTTGGATCTCAGGCCTTCACAAAGAATGAATCCACGATTCTTGTTTGAGTGATCTGCGGGAAGAGAGTGGGTTACTGCCGAGGTGCCCGAGAGTTGAGTGGATTGGTTGGCTTGGCCATACCAAGAAGAAGGACTCAGTAGTTGGTGAGTGGAAAGTAGGCCTGATATTTTGCTCAGCGGAATTGTGAATACTTCGGCTGAGTTTTACGCTTTAGAGGCTGCTGGGGCTTTAAGTGTCTAGTATGCTCAGCAAGGATCAGATTGGGGGAGTGTTTACGACGATGCCTCGTTAAAAACCTTCCACTAAGAAAACCCGATGGGAGAAAACATAATAGAGGAAAAGAGTGCAACGCGTGTTAGTCGTTGGAACTGTTTTTACCCAGAGGAAGATTAAGTTTGTGCTAGTCTTTGTAGAAATCTTCTGAGTTTGTTTCTCGAAAGTTATTCGTAATAGACCAGCAAGAAGGCAATAGATGCCAAGCTGGCTGTGAATATGCATGATGCCGAGCTGGCTGCAGAAGCAAGGTGATGCCGACCTGGCCGCAGAAGCAAGGGGATACCGAGCTGGACAGTATGCACAAGTTCTCGTAAGTTTCGTAGAATTCAGAATGTAAGAATTCATATATGTGTGCATGGAGCCGAGCTGACTGTATCATCCTGATATGATTGGCAAGGAAATGCCGAGTTAACTGCCATGCACATTCTCCTATGGAAACTGTTCGTGCCAAGCAAGCTTTTCTGTAGATGTTTTTCCGAGAAATTATTTTGTTCGGGTTTTTTGGAAGCCTTTTCATACGGAACCAATCCAGTAGGCAAAGAATGCCGAGCTGGCTGTGTACGATGCCGAACTGGGAATTATCCTTAGTGGAGAGGTCGGACCAGGAGGTGTTGGGAATGCCAAGCTGGTTTCTTGCCGCGCTGGACATACCCTTTCCGATCTGGTCGTGCATTCCTTGCTCAGTTTATGATGCCGAGCTGGATGCTTGTACCGGTCTTTTTCGAGAATTGGTCGAGTTTAAGTTTTACGAAAGTTTTTCGTAGAATGTTTTTCCGAAAAACTGTTATGGATAAGTTTTTCGAAGGTTTTCGTTCGAAAACTGCAAGGAAGCAAATAATGGCGAGTTGGACAGGGCAATGCCGAGCTGGCTTATGGTGTTTGCTTTGTCTTTGCGTTTTGGGGTAAATGGCCGAGGGGAAGAAAACTGAAAAATGCCGAGCGAAGTTTATGCCGAGCTGGTCAATTCAGTAGGTGAAAACTTGTGGAATGATGTAAAGAAAAGATGCCGCGCTGGTCGAGTTTGTTCCAGCCGGACATGTTTTCATTTCTTGCTTAGGAGGAGAAGATCGAGAGAGGAGAGCAGAAGGGATGCCGAGCTGGCCAATTTTATGCCGGGCTGGACAGCTTTCTTCGTTCTTCTTCTACTTGATGAAAGGTTTCATGCTCCAAAGATACCAAGCTGGGCATATTGCTCGTACTGGCCAGCTTTTGTCCAAACTGGGCATACCTTGCGCCGATCAGTTTTTGTTCGAGAGGACGAGTAAAGACTAGACACCAAGCTAGGAAAACCTTGTGCCGAGTTGGCCATGCGTCTCACGTGAGGCCAAGCTAGATGCTAGTGTGCATTCAATGCATCCCAAGCCCGTACATGATGCTTCCGCATTGATAAACTTATTTTGTCGAGAGTTTCGAAACTAGACATCCTAGGGGAGATGAGAGAGGGAGTGTTGTGCTGGAAGATACACGCCGAGCCGGGCGTATCCTCTTATCCCGCCTTGATGTTTTGGAGCGAGAGACCGGGAGAGTAGAAAGGGAGAGATGCCGAGCTGGTCGGATTTGTGCCGAGCCGGGTGTTCCTTCTCACATTGTCTCTGTGTTCGGGTGCGAATAATTGAGAGAATACAGGGGTGAAACTGCCGAGCTGGACATGTGATTGCCGAGCTGGCCAGTTCCCATGGTTTGCCTTGATGTTCCGAGGGAAATGATTGAGAGGTAATGAGAGCAAGCCTGCTGAGCCAGGCGTGTTTCTGCTGAGCGAGCTGTGTGCTCCATGTTGGGTTATCGGTTTCCATCCTAAAGGATCTCGAATTGGTTACTAGCATGCAGTTGGAGCATTCCAAGCTCGAACATGATGCTTATGGGTGAACCTGATTCTCAAGAATTTTGCTAAGTGTAGGAGAGACTGTTCTTCACTTTGCCTTGATGAGAATTTGTTCTTTCGGGACAGCTATTTTTCAAAGGTGATGAGAAGACCACCCAGAACCGAGATATTTTTCTCGGAAAAAAGTTAAGCTCGGTTTTTGGCGACCTGATTTTCTCGGAAGAAAGTTAAGCTTGGTTTTTGGTGAGCTGTTTTTCTCGGAAGAAAGTTAAGCTCAAAGTTATATGGGGGTTTCTGAGCCGATATAGGTTAGATCTTTTAACGATGAAGGATCTATCAGAAGTTGTTATCAGAGGTCGCTTTTGCATTAAGTTCTGTATATGACGATGAAGTTTTCTCGAAGGATAGATCCTTTCGTTTTCCATGAGAGGAGTTTCACGGAGAGATTTCCTAGAAGAGGGGTCTCAAAAACCTTCTCTTTCAAGGAGGATTGATCGAAACTGCCTCTTAGAGAAGATGAAAGTGAGCCCTCTTTTTCCTCGGGAAGGAGTTAGGCAAGAAAGAGTTTGCATTGTTCGGTTGACGGAACATGTTTTTCTGCCTGACACGAGTTGGTAGGCACAACGCCTATGTTCCCAGGATTGTATAGACCAGTGTGCTAAGAAGCGTTTTTACTGGGTTTTGTTTGATCGATGCACTAGACTGACTTCACCTCATGCATGTTCAAGGAGTTCCGATTGCCCGTTCTAGATAAGATCACGATAGGATTTTGATTTTTTGCTGGAGGAGAGTAGAGTAGCTCAAAGTTTTATACTGACTCATGATTCCTTAGTGTTTTATGATGCTTAGAAGCGCTGTATGTATTTAGCGTTGATATTCCGTCGGCAGAGACTTGTCATGCCTTTATTCAACGAGAATATGCTTGCGTTTTTCGTATAGAGTGTTGATGAAGTTGTGTCAGTGCTGTTAGGAAGTGTTTTGACTGGGCTTACGATAGGCTAGTGGTTTAGGAACTAGGTTATGCGTTTGTCTGGTCTTAGGGGACGCGAATAGATTCAGGCTTACCTCCCCGTTTTTTCGATGTTTAAAAGACTTTACAATCTCGTCTAGTGGTATGCTAGATTGTGTTTCTAAAATGTTGAGACCAGTGTGCCATGGTCGGCGCTTACCGGGTTAGCGAGTTTGCAGTGAGGATTAAGGCAGCGCGAGTCTTTTAACATGATGGCATGCCCCTCTCAAAGTCAAACCTAAGAACATCGTCCAGGGTATACCTCTCGGATGTTAAGTTAGGATATACCTAACCTTTACTTCTATACCGCGCTTTTATGTCCGTGCACGGACGTTACTGAACCTCTCCTTCATATGGAAGGTCAGATCGGTGATAAGTTTCGTCTATTGGGGCCAGCAATGGTCGCAAAAGGGTTTAGTGAAATCGGTCTCATTTACTTCGAAGGTTTATGTGTTAAGTCGTGGATATCGAGAACAATACCGACGTGTTAGCTTTAGTTTCTGAGAACTGATCCTAGAATTTCGTGTTTTTAGTGAATCGTCTCTAGAAATTTTAGAATTCGGAAATCCTTTACTAAGAGTTCGGAACTTTGTTTCGAAGCTAAGAACGTTTCGAAGATCCGGAACCCTTTTTAGCCCTTTACAAGTTCACTGGGTTCGGAATTTTCGCAGAAATTGAAATCTTCATCTAAGATCGGAACTCTTTGTGCTCAGAATTTGGAACTCGTTGATTCCTTTAGATCGAAACATCAAATTTTTCGATTTTTCGGATTTTCGGGACTGTCTATGATAGCGTGAATGGTGATGAGTGTTTATACACTCCCACTCCCTCCTTTTTTTTGTAATGTCAGGGACAGCTGTACCTTTCCGAAGATTGGTTGCCTACGTACCTCTTTTGAGGATCAAGCCGTCTCGTAGTTCAGTTGGTCTTGAATACGTTTTTTTTTTGTTTTAGAGGCATTTTCTCAAGTCGTCCGGAGTCTAGACTCGAGCTAATGGCGCTGGTTTTAGTTGAGATGGAGACTAGGTCTCCATGTTCTGAACCTAGGATGGTTCGGGTGCATCTTTCGATGTCTTGGAGCCAGTTGCGGAAGTTTTGGCTTCCTGGCTTGATGGTGTTGTTTCCCCGGAAACTTCTTTCAGGGGAGTTTGTCTAGCCGATTTCGTCTTCGTTCGTTTGGGAGGCGCCTCGTTGCTTATCTGGAGTTTTCGGAATTTGTGTTCTGCTTAGAAAAAAAATCGGGATTCCTTTTGATTCCCCCCAACGGTTTTATGCCTGTTTTGGTTGGAAACTTCAAACACAATGATAAGTGGAGGGGATAGCTCGCATTGAGTTAATCCAAGGGATCCCCATGATTATATTGTCGATGGCTGGATGGTCAGCTACTATGAAGTTAACGACTTTGGTAATCCCTCCTGCCTGGACAGGGAGTCGGACGTTCCCCAAAGTCATAGTTGTTTTGCCCGTAAATCCCGTTAGAGGTTTAGGAATGGGCTCAATCTCGGAGAAGTCGATGTTCATTCTTCGGAGAGTTTCTCGGAAGATGACATCGACGGAACTTCCAGTGTCGACTAGGATCCTGGCGACATCGATATCGCTTATCACCAGCTGGATCACGAGTGGATCGATATCTGGGTGCTGGATCTCGGCGGCATCCTCTTCCTTGAAAGTGATCTGGAAATCGTCACGAGGTGCAGGTTGCGGCGAATTGGTACTGGTTTCTGCCTGACACTGATACGCTTTGATGGCAGAGATGGTATCAAGGCAGTACTGCAATCCACCCATGATCATATGAACCTTTTGCCGACTGTTTGGTCCAACGGGTTTCTCGGCTCTTCTTCCGCGTTTAGGATTTTCCGAGTTAGGCCTTTCTGGGGCCTCACTGGTTTGTTCCTCAGCGGTTTCTTCTTCCTGCTCGCTTCCGTCATGGGTTTCCATCACGATTAACTTGGCGATATCACCAAGTTCTCCAGCTAGGAGCTGTTGTATTAATTTTGCTACGAGGGTGCAGCAATTCAAGGTTGAATGGCCGCGTGCCTTGTGGTGATCGCAGTAGGCGCTTTCGTTGTAGGTGGAGCTATTGCGAGTCCATGTATTCGGATTCTTTCCTTGCCCGGCTCCTGACTGCGGTCTGGGTGATCCACCATGGGATGGCCCTGTTCCTACCTGATAGTTTTGAGCCCCTCCTTTGGGCTCGAAGTTGACATACTTCTCCCCAGCTAAAGTGTTTGGAGTGGAAGATGTGTTCTTACTCGGAGGCTTAGGTCGGAGCTTACGTTCGTTCGCTTGGATATTGATGGAAAACTGGACGATGAATCGAGTCGCAATGAACCAGAGCAGTCATCGTGGGGCAAAGTGCAGATGGACCGGGCTAAAGTATCGGGAGAGAAGTTTGCTCGTGGCATAACCGAGGTTTCCTGAGCCAAACAGCCGAACTATTGGGCCGACATTATGGTGCTCTATCGGGACACCAAGATACGGACGATCGGGACGCAGCCCTATCAGACTATCGGGACAACAATCAGGACGACTATCGGGACGCGGCACTATCAGTACATCGCGATACGGCATTTTTGGATTCCTCGAGATGCGTCGCCGAGTATCGCTTTGATACAACTCGGGCGGATGGGCTATTACGCATTGTTCCACGATCGGATGGACAAATATCTTGGGCAAAACGTGACATCGCCCGTATTGATTATCGACGCCCGTATTGATTATCGAGAGGAGTCTTCCGACAGCTCCCGTGTCAAGTTTTCCCAAGCCAAAATTCTGGAACAGCGATACGACCTCATTTTGACCGAGCCAACTTGGAGCGATGACGAGTTTCATGACCCGTTCGAATTTTCCTCCAGGACAAACTTCAAGGATCAATCTCTGGCACTTATTAGAAGGATCGAACGTGAGACTTCTGAAATGGCCTGTACCAAACTCACTATGGTTGAGGATCACCGAGCTAACATCATGCGCATCCGAATCTGCTCGGGCCAAAACATTGTCGGATGAACCTGGACAGGCACCAAAGGGTCACTTTGACCAAACCTGTTTTTCGAAGAGTCATTTGACTCGCGAGCTATTTTATTTATTCTCTTTATCGTTTTTTTTCCTACTTTTCAGTCAAGAAACACTTTTGTATAAGTATTCAAACACATCGCTTAATAAGATTATTCAGCTTTTTCCTTAAACTTTTTAGAATTCTTCTCTTTGTTTCTTTGCGAACTATTCTGTTGCTCGATGGTTTACTTCAGTGACAAATCCCTTATAAGTCGTTCTTGTGCGTCATATCAAGAGACTTCTAAGGCCGGGAATATCAGGGGAACCTCCGCAACCCTTGTGCGACCCATTCACCTCACTGGAGCTAGTACCTCACTTATCCCTCACCGTACTGAAAGCATTTCCCGGGCCAACTCACCATCACGTGGTATCAGAGCACTTTCAGTCGGTTCTTTCTTAGCTCTTCATCTTCTGTTTCTTGTTCCTAACGATATTAAAAAAAAAAAATAGTATCATCTTCTTCTTCCCAATTTTCTTTTCAATTGGTTTCCGGGCTACTCTCGTGTGTTTCAGCCATTGATCTACGCTTTCAAAAAAAAAAGTAATAAAAAAAAAAAAAAAATATACAAGTGTTTGATCTGGCCTAGAGACTGGATTGAGGAGAAATCCAATCCTGAGTAGTTAACGCGGCTTGCCAATCTTCTCTCTATTCTTCTCATTTAGTTTCTTGGGATTTGTCTCCTGATCTACCTTTGGGTTTGACGGATCAGTTCCTTTTGAACCTTGAGAAATTCTATTTGAGTGACCACCAAGAAACGTGAGTTGTGTGGGAAAGGATAAACACTTGAGAGGAGAGTTTACTTTAATCCGTTTGTTGATTGTTTCCAGGAAACTATGTCTAGTGAAGAAGATCAAGCAGAAAGCCACTGGGCAGGACATTCTAATGTTCAAATGCGTGCACTAACCTCAGAATTAAAACGAATGATGAATACAGGTCTGGAGGAATTGCACACTCGTCTTGATCGGATCCAGGAGGACCAACAGACCGCCTAGGGTCTTCCTCGACGAACACGATCCCGAAGATCTCAACAGCTTGACGACGAATTTGAAGAGGAGGTCAGAGAAGCTACCAGTACCAACCCTAGGACCGCGAGAAGGAACCAAGGTATGGACGACCCTTTTGCTGGTAGAAATGTTGATGGGTTAGGAGGTCTTAAACTTAAAATTCCTATCTTTCAAGGCAAAAACAATCCTGATGCTTAGCTTGAATGCCNAAAAAAAAAAAAAAAAAAAAAAAAAAAAAATCCAAAACAAACTGAACTACGGGACGACTTGATTCTCGACAAGAGGTACGTAGGCAACCGAACTTCGGTGCAGCTGTCCCCCCAAAACAAAAAGGGGGCGAGTGGGAGTGTATGCACAGTCATCGCTCATCTATGCTACCACTTATAGTTTCGAGAATCCGAAAAATCGAAAAATTTGGCATCTAAAGGAGTCAACAAGTTCCGAATTCTGAATGCAACGAGTTCCAAACTTAGGAGAAGTTTTGAGTTTTTACGATAGTTCCAAACTCTAAAGGATTCAAAGAGTCTAAAGAAGTTCTGGGTTTTCGGAAAAAGTCTAAGCTTCAAGTTAAAGTTCCAAAGTCCAAGTAATAAAGGATTTCCGATCTCTTGTTATCCAGAATGTTCACTTATGACAAACTCTTGGATCAGTTCTCGATAACTAAACTTATCAGACTTGACGTTTCTCCTAATACGTCTACAAGGTCTCAAACATCTATAAACTTAGCATACCTATCCAACGCAATAAGAAACCGGTTTCACTAAACAAACTTGCGACCATTGCTGGCCCTAATGGACGAAAATAAATTCCGACCAACCTTCTATACGGAGGTGAGGTTCAGTAACGTCCGTGCAAGGACATATAACAGCACACTATATAAATCCGGTTAGGTATATCCTAGCCTGACATCCGAGAGGTATATCTTGGATGATGTTCTCAGGTTTGACTTTGAGAGGGCCATGCCAGCAAGTAAAGACTCGCACTGCCTTAATCCTCATAGCAAACTCACTAACCCAGTAAGCGCCCAACTTGGCATACTGGTCTTCAACATCTCTGAAACATAATCTAGCATACCACTAGACAAGAATATAAAGTGTTTCAAACAGTCGAAAAACGGGGAGATAAGTCGAAACAGCACAACCCCTAAAACCAGACGAACGCATAGCTTAGTTTCCAAAACACTAACCTATCGTAAGCCCAGTCAAAACGCTTCTAAGCAGCGCTGGCACAACATCAACAACGTCTTATGTAAACGCTAGGAAAAAATGACTGAGTAAAAACTTCGAACTACTTTACTCTCCTACAGCAAGCAATCAAGATCCTATCATGCTCAAACAAGAAACGAGCCAGCAATAAACCTCAAACATGCATAAGAAAATAATAAAATTGCATGAAATCATAAAAGGTTTAATACAATCATCGGGATGACACCCGGCCAAATAAACATGCCCACACAAAGAGCATACATAATCAAGTCTTAAAACAAAGGCTAGAAGCCAACCAACTACAAGCTAGGAGCTGCCTCTAGTCGCAATCCTCAGACCCAACTCGTGAAACGAACTATGCAAAATCCATGTTGTTAACATTCGACCCCGAAAAGTCGGAGACTCCAACCTCACTAGCAGTTTTCCTCATTGAGTCAGTTCCGAAAACTGGAACAAGGGACTGAGCTAGGGGAGAAGCGACCAGGTAATCTCTCAGCATAGACATTGTGCGCTCAAAATTGACCTTCGTGTTAATCAACCTAGCTCTCCCTTCATGGACGAACCTTTTGTAGTCTACGATTTTGGCTTCATCCCCACGATCAAGCATGTCAAGTAAATCCAAGTTGGATTTCACTGACTCAGCCAATACTAGCTCTTCGCGAGCCTCTTCAATCTGGTTTAACACAACCATAGCATGATCACTCTTGGCCCGATACTTCTTCACCAAAGGTAGGCGCTCCTGAACCGTAGTCCTATGCATCTTTCGATCTTGCGCTTTCTTCTCCTCGAGAAGCTCAGCTCTTACGCGATCTAGCTCCTCAGCATGACCGGTCTTGGCCATTTCAAGCTCGTTTCTCAGACGAGCAGCCTCCGCTGCATTCTCCTCAGCAATCCTTTTTGATTCTTCGGCTTCCTGCATCCAGTAGGCGTTCTCAACTTCGTAACCACTTGCCATATCTGTGATATGGGAAAGGAGCTGAGGAAACAAGGAAAATTAGTCGATAGAGCCAGAACATTGACAAAAGTAACTCGATAAGTTCTTGTCTTACTCCAAAGCTGCGACGAGCGACTCTGTCGAAAGGGCTCTTCCTCAGGAATTCGCTGGTAAGAATAGTCTCTGTTCCTGGACGCTGGAATGATCCAAAAAGCTCGCTTGCTTCCCTCCTTCTTCTTATTCTTCTTCTTCCCATCAGAAGAAGCCTTAGCAGACTTCCCTTGATCCAAGGCAATACCTTTGCCTTTGTCCATGGCAATCGGACACTCCTCTATAGCGGGTATCTCCTCCTCTTCGAAACCATATTCAGTACAAGGTCGGGGTACAACTACCCCAGACTCCACAAATTCCTTCTCCAGCAACTTCATTTGGCCACCCATCGATCTTGCTTTGATCGTCTTCTCCAGGGGTTTGGACGAATAGCCGAATAAATCTAATTCTTTGTCTCGAGACCTCGCGGATGCAGATCGGCGATACGACAAATGATCCCAAGAGACTATTCTCGGAGAGATCAGCGCAATCCAAACTCTGAAAAGATCTGGTGGAATAGCACCAATGTAAGGAGGATCTGCAAAACAAGAACACAAAAAACACAGTTAGCATTTTCAGCAAAGACTCAGCACGTGGAAAATCATCAATTGCCCCAGCCAACCAAAAGTTAGCTACCAATGTCCGACCACTGCGTTATCATCTCGTTGATAAACCAGGGTTCGATCGAGGACGCGTTGACCTTGACGAAAAAGAAATAGTTACGCCAAGATTCGTCTTTGCTAGGATGCTCAGGGAAACTCGTCTGCCAGGTTTTGGCATGACGTAATACGACATATCCATTCTAGTTCTCTTGATTTCAAGAAGCCCCTTGAGATGCCAAACCCCGATGCAAATGTCACGTTCGAGGCACAAGGTTATCATTCCCACTAAGATCCTCAATCCCCTAGGGCATATCTGACCCATCACCAGACTATGCATTGCAAGAAACTGCAACACTAGTGAGGGGATCGGAAAGGTAAGGGAACAAGAATCAAAATACGACTGGAACACAGTGAAACATCCGGGAGGAGGTTTATGACAACGATCCTCTGCGCCAGGCACCACGAGTTCAACCCCTTCAGGGAAATGGAACAATGATCGGAGCCTCGCCATACTCTTTTCCCCACACGAGCTAGCACCTGTGAACTCAGTACGCTTCTTCGTCCTAAAGCATGTCGGAGGATCAACGTCAGGAAACTTCTCGCGCAACAACTCAGCTTCCTTCTTTATACAAGACTTAAGTACAAACTTCTCGGCAACACGCGGGACCGCAAACGATCCGTCGTGTTCCTCGAGCTTTATACGAGTGCCAGAGGCATTCCATGTGGGAACAGAAACCACATAACCAAAGCCATGTGAACTCTCACTGACACTAGGCGCATCACCCTGGTATATCACGGAGGCAATGTCTTCCCAGTGGATGTTGTTTTCCTCAGATATTGGATCAAACGCCATTCCTTCAACAAACTCAAGAGCGTTCTTTGTGTTCTTCGTGTTCTTCTTTGTCTTATCAAAAACCTAGAGAGAGAAAGAAGAGAGAAGGGGGAGGAGGTCTTCTTTTATAGAGGATGAAAATGGATCCTGTAAACAGTACATGAACAGTAACTGAACAGTTCATGAAACACTGTTCATCCCGGTGAAACAACAAAACAAGCTCGGTATCACTCTTGGTGGCAGCCAGCTCGGTATCACATCAGTGACAGATGGCTCGGTATCACCCTTGATGACGACTAGCTCGGTAGTATCTGTCTTCAAGTTGGTTTAATACGAGAATTTATGGAAAAACTTATCTTGAACAGTTTTCCGGAAAAACTTATCTTGAACAGTTTTCCGGAAAAACTTTATTAAAATTCCGAAAACTTATCCTAAACAGTTTTTCATAAAAAATTTTACGAAAAACCTCCGGAAACACTTACACTTTTTAATGGAGGAAGCTTGCAAGCCAAATTTGGCCAAGCTGGACGGTCAGCATGCTGCCTGCCGTCTAGCTCGGTACAAAATGCTGTCCAAAGCTAGCATCCAGCACATGAATGCTCCTTCCTACCATCCAGCTCGGTAGACTTGGTGGGCAAGGTATTTTCATACGAAAATTCTTGGAAAAACTTAACTTGAACAGTTTTCCGTGAAAACTTTACTAAACTTCCAAAAAACTTATCTTGAACAGTTTTCCGGAAAAACTTTATTAAAAATTCCAAAAGCTTATCCTAAACGGTCTTTCGGAATAACTTGTATGAAAATATCTCCGGAAACACTTAGAGTTTTCAAAGGAAGAGGCAAACAAGCCAAAACTGGCCGAGCTGGATGGTTAGCATGCTGCCTGCCGTCCAGCTCGGTATAAAATGCTGTCCAAAATCAGCATTCAGCACATGAATGCTCCTTCCTGCCATCCAGCTCGGTAGACTCGGTAGGCAAGGTGTTTTCATACGAAAATTCTCGGAAAAACTTATCTTGAACAGTTTTCCGTGAAAACTTTACTAAACTTCCAAAAAACTTATCCTAAACAGTCGTTCGGAAAAACTTTTACGAAAAACCTCCGGAAACACTTACAGTTTTTAATGGAGGAAGCTTGCATGCCAAAACTGGCCGAGCTAGACGGTAGGCAGCATGCTGACCGTCCAGCTCGGTAGAAAATGCAGGCCAAAGTCAGCATTCAGCACATGAAAGCTCATCCCTGTCGGCCAGTTCGGTAGACTTGGTGGGCAAGCTGTTTTCATACGAAAACTTTCGGAAAAACTTATCTTAAACAGTTTTCCGCAAAAACTTTGTTAAAACTCCGAAAAACTTATCTTGAACAGTTTTTCCAGAAATGTTTATTAAAAATTCCGAGAAAAAAACTTATCCTAAACAATTTTTCGGAAAAACTTTTACAAAAAGACCTCCGGAAACACTTACAGTTTTTAATGCAGGAAGCTCACAAGCCGAAACTGGCTGAGCTGGACGGTCAGCATGCTGCCTACCGTCCAGATCGGTAAAAATGCTGGCCAAAGTCAGCATTTAGCTCCTTCCTGTTAGTCAGGTCGGTAAACTTGGTGGGCAGGATGCTTCCGCACAAAAAAATCTCGGAAAAACTTATCTTAAACAGTTTTCCGTAAAATCTTTGTTAAAATTTCGAAAAACTTATCTTGAACAGTTTTTCCAAAAAGTTTATTAAATATCCTAAAAAACTTATCCTAAACAGTTTTTCGAGAAACTTTTACGAAAAATCTCCGGAAAAACTTACAGTTTTCAAAGGACAGGCAGCATGCTGCCTACCGTCCAGCTCAGTACAAAACTTCTTATCAAAGTCAGCATTCAGCACTTGAGCATCCCATTTATACATTCAGCTCAGTACATGAGCTAATCGGGTTGGTTTCATGCAAAAAGTTCCCAAAAAATTTAGTGTGAACAGTTTTTTGGAAAGAATTAAAATATATATATATATATAAATAATACTTTCCTCTTTTTCCGAAAAAAGTTCCGGAAATGCTTAAGCTTTTCCCGAAAACCTAAGGAATCAAAGAAGGGGAGGATGAGAGCCAAAACTGGCCGAGCTGGACGGTCAGCATGCTGCCTACCGTCCAGCTCGGTAGGAAATGCTGACCAAACGTCAGCATTCAGCTCATGAACATCCATCCGTTCCAGCCAGCTCGATATTCATGGTACACGAGTGGGTTTCGTGTGAAAAACTTCCGAAAAACTTATTCGTAACAGTTCTTCCGAAATCCTTTTACGAAAACTTTTGAAAAACTTAGCATGAACTTTTTCCGGAAAAAAAATTTGAACAAAAAATTCGGACATGAAACAGTGTTTCAGAAAAATTTCTACGAAAACCTTAACTTAAACAGTTTTTCGTAAAAAACTTATATGAGAAACTTAACGTAAACAGTTTTTCGAAAGAATCTTTTTGGAAAAACTTATTGAACAGTTTTCCGGAAGGCCAATTCCAAATCCTTATACGCATTACACTCTTTTCTTTTATAACGTTTATTCCCAAATGGTTTTTCTTAGTTAAACGTTTTTAATGAGGCAACATCCTAAGCGTATCCTCAAAACCGATCATCACTTCGTATACAAGACACCTAAGCTCCGACAATCCTTAAAACGCACAGACAACATGCAGCTTTCCTTCAACAAAGCTTGGTCTCCTCTTCCATCTTGCGAACAGCTCAAGAAATGCTTCAATCCAATCTCAGCTCGGTAGAAAAACTCGCTCTGTCATCAAGAAAGATCGTATGAACTTTCAAAATCGCAGAATCGAAGTTCCCGAGATATGGGGATCAGAACATTTTAGCTCCTTAATCTCGTACTATACTTCTTAATCGCTGCGTCAAGATCATGCTCGATATTGATGTGCTGGGGGGCTAAATGTTGGGGTCAAAACCCACATTTCCGGAATTAACGATTAAAATATTCGAATATCGAAAAAGAGTTTCCATATTTAGATATGAGTTCGGAGAAAGTTCATTTCGAACCATTCTGTTGATAACTCTGCGAAGAAAGTAAGAAATGTTGTCTTTCGAGAGTTTTTCTGAGAAGTCGATGAACTCGCAATTCGTCAAACAAAGGATGATCGGCTGGATGAAACAGCACAGCCAGCTCAGTATTTTGGCAGCCAATCCTACCGAGCCGGTCAAAATACATGAGCTGGATGCATGTTTTGCCAAGCATTTGCCACAGAACGTCAATCTGATCAGCACAGAGCAGTCAGCTCGGTACCAGTCTACCGAGCTGAATGCATCATGCATTCAGCTCGGTATCATGCTCCCTATTTGATACCGAGCTCGAAAGCATGATGAATTCAGCTCGGTAGAATCCTTCCCTTCCTGGAAACCGAGCTGCTCGACAACCTTCAGCATACTGAGCTGGACGCATCCCACGACTTATCGGAAGATCTCCTCTAATCCTGTATACCAAGCTGGACGACATCATGGACCTGGAAGCAAGCCAGTTCACCATTTCCTTCACCCAGGCTACCGAGCTGGCTGACACTTTTGTTTCGTCTCATTTCGCTTCGTTCTTCGTTTAGAGGGTCTTTTCGTAAACATACCGATGTTTTCGTAAGTTTCTCGAAACATCGCGATAATTCCTCTATCGAATTGGGCCGAGCTGGAAGGATGGCCCGACAAGGACTGAAACCGACTTACAGAAGTTTCTAGAAGTTTCCTCGAAGATTTATAGAAAAATCATCGGAAAAAGGAAAAGACCATTGTCCCACATCGAAACTTAGGCTGTTTAGGACTTAGGTTGTCTTAGTATAAATAAGGATCGATCTCTACCTCTTGTAACATATTCTAAGATGTTCACACATTCAATACATTATAACAATAAAAGTTCGTTCTCTTTTTGACCTAATTTCCTTTTTCGATCTTTCTCTCTACTTTCTACTTTCTTTCGCAAGATTCTCGGATCCTCACATTATCTTTACGAAAATACATTGAGGTGAATTCCGGATCCCATAACAATCACTTCGGAGTTATAAACTCCCATCACATAACATGACTCAGAGTCGCGGTTCGAAACCAGTCGGTCGATTAAGGCCATTGCCTTATCCTCCCGAGCCCGGCTCCTGTCCACAGCTGCCTTGTACCCATCACGGTATGCCCCCTTGTTCTACAGCTTGAAGGCATTATGCTTCTCAACAAGCTTCTCCTCCAGCTCATTGACCCGAGACTCGAGCTGGTCATTAGCATTAGCAAGGAAAGCAACACGCGAAGCATTGCAACACACCTCCTCTTTTGCGGCGGCCACCTCCTTCCCGAGGTTCATCACCTTCCCCTCGTACTTAAGTGTAGAGGCATTTAACCTCTCCTTAAGGCGCTCTTTCCCGCGCTTTTTAGAGGACTCATAGCGCTCAGCCTTGCGGATGCCATCCTCCCACACATGAGCGTTCCTATAAAACAAGGACAGGAGCTGCAAAACCATATAGTCCGTGAGTAACACGAAACTACTCACACAAAAACATTTACCCTCATGGAGCACTGGGCGAAGTCAGAATACTGCTTCGGAGCGGGCATAGTCTCGAGATCAAAGTGACCATCCATAGGATTTTTAATCCTCAAAACGAGATCCACACACTGACCAGTGTTATGGAATAAGCTCTTCGACTCATCAATTGTCATAGTATAGAGCTTAGCTTTCTCTTCGGGAGGAGGAGCTGACCGAGCCGGACCTTTCAGCTTCTTCTCGCTTGGACCCCCAGAAGTGTTACCCCTCTTCAAGGCAAGGGGAGCCCTCTTCTTCCTATAGGAAGCCAAGTCACTGGAAGCAGCGGGAAGGGCACATACGACCTGCTTGCGACCCGGAGGAGGGGGAGAAAGCATCCCTTGGGAAGGAGCAGATGGTTCGCTATCAGCCTTCACCACGAGATCTTTCACAGCCTCAACGTCAACTTTCTCATCATCTGGGAAGGTCACCAACGGCTCAGGGTCACTCGAACTCCCCTCAGTATCATCGATGTCCATGTCACTCAGCGCATGGATCACGGGTTCCCTGATAGTCGGAGAAGTGCCCGAGGATGCGGCAGGAGGGAGCAAAGACTTCTGAGCATTAGCCCACAAACGTGCACGAAACTCCATCGATCACAGAAACGAAACCGGCAGCACTTAGAGAGAGAAACTAGAGAGAAGGAAGAGCTCACTTCTCACAAAAATTTAGAATGAAAAATTGTGAGATAGTAAGGAGGGGTGGAGCTATATTTATAGAAAGAAGCCTGTGGGTCCCTTCAAAAGAGGCGGGAACCATATAAAAGGAAATAGAAATCATTTCCTAATTCAGAAAAGAATTCTGGAAACACTTAAGTTTTCCCGAAAATAGAAGGAATCAGAAACGGATGCACACAGGCCATGGTTTAGCCAAGCTGGTGGAGCAGCATGCTGCCTTATGTCCAGCTCGGCATAAAATCCTCCCCAAAATCAGCATTCAGCACATGAACTTCTCCTCCACACATCCAGCTCGGCATCCCATGGCTCCCTTCTCTAGGTTTCTTCCTCCTGGGAAAAAAACGAAAATACGTCCAGCTGGAAGACATCAACCAGCTTGGCATTCCTCAGCTCGGCATTTTTTGCTGACCTGGTGCCCCTCTTCCACACACAAAAAAAAACAAACCCAGCTCGGCATTTTTGGGTGTCCAACCCTTGACCGGTTGCCCCAAAATGCTGAGACAGAACGAGCATTGGCAAGCCAGCTCGGCAATTTATTGACCAGCTCTGCATGTTTTTCGGAAAATCCTTTCGAAAACTTTCGGAAAATCCTTGCGAAGACTTTCAAAAAATTTAGCTTGAACAGTTTTTCAGAAAAATCAATGCACACTCTCGGCATAATTCCAGCTAACTGACCGGCTTGGCATTCCATGCCTTCCCAAAAGGTCCCCCACAAAAAATGTTCGAGAAAAACTTACCTCAAACAGTTTTTTCGGAAAAACTCGACTAACACCATCAACCTCCGCATTGCATCTTGCGCTCTTTTCCTCTACTGTGATTTTTCCCATCGGGTTTTTCTTAGTAAAAGGTTTTTAACGAGGAAACATCTTGAACGCACTGCGAATCGATCCAAACATGCTAAGGCACTCAGGCCGAACAAGATGACTAAGCCAGCCTAAAGACTTCCGCTTGAGAATGGGTGCAATGAGTATTGGACGCCAGGACATCTTAGCTCTTTAATCCCGTTCCACACTACTTGGTCACCCTGTCAAGATCATACCTGATCTTGACGGGCTGGGGGGCTAAATGTTGGTGCCAAACCCACACTTCCGGGATTAACGACCAAGATATTTAGATATCGGAGAAAAGCTTATATATTTGAATATCCTCGGAAATATGTCGATTTTCTCGATAAACCGATAAAAGTCGCGATTCTTCGAGTAGGACGCTGTCAGCTCGGCATTCTAGGAAGAAGCCGACCAGCTCGGAATTTTATCCAGCCAAAAATGCCGAGCTGGCTTACATCCTTTGATATGCCCAGCTGATCATCCTGTTTTCCGAGTGGTTTGTCCGAAAAACTGATAAAAGTTTCGATTCTTCGAGCATAACGCTGTCAGCTCGGCATTTCGTCCAGCCAAAAATGTCGATGTGGCATACGCCCATTGATATGCCCAGCAGATCGTCCTGTTTTCTGAGCGGTTTGTCCGAAAAACCAATAAAAGTCGCGACTCTTCGAGTAAAATGCTGTCAGCTAGGCATTCTAGGAGGAACCTGACCTGCTCGGCATTTTTTCCAGCCAAAAATGCTGAGCTGGCTTACATCCTTTTATATGCCCAGCTGATCGTCATGTTTCCCGAGCGGTTTTCTCGAAAAACCGATAAAACTCGCGATTCTTTGAGTAGAACGCTGTCAGCTCGGCATTCTTGGAAGAAGCTGACCAGCTCAGCATTTTTTCCAGCCAAAAATGCCAAGCTGGCTTACATCCTTTGATAAGCCCAGCTGATCGTCCTGTTTTCCGAGCAGTTTGTCCGAAAAACTGATAAAAATCGCGATTTCCCGAATGAAGACCATCAGCTCATGGCCAGCTCGGCATTCACTCCTCCACCATAAAATGCCGAGCTGGGTGGTCTTCTGCCCATCCAGGAAGTGGCCAGCTAATCATCAAGTCCTAGTTCCTCTTGATTTTCCCCTGGATACTCAACCAGCTAGGCATTTCGCCTTGGAACACAACCAGCTCGGCAAAATCAGTGGACAAGCTCGGCATTCCATCTTGTTCAAGGAAATGCCGAGCTGGGTTACTCATGCCATCATCAGGCCATCTAAAATGCCGAGCTGGCCTGTTTTGTGATCCAAAATGCCGAGCTAGATGCACAAAATTGAGAGGATAGG
This sequence comes from Sisymbrium altissimum, assembly GCA_900406495.1. Taxonomy (NCBI): domain Eukaryota; kingdom Viridiplantae; phylum Streptophyta; class Magnoliopsida; order Brassicales; family Brassicaceae; genus Sisymbrium; species Sisymbrium altissimum. Next base: position 6,267 of record OVBI01001938.1, on the reverse strand, counting down.
GAACTGGAGACCAGCTCGGCATTTTTCCCTTCAGGAAATGCCGAGCTGGGTAATGAATGTCTCTAGGAGGAAGCCAGCTCGGCATTTATACCCCCAGTGAGTTATGCCGAGCTGGTCGATCGTCTAGACACTTTCAGGAGCTTTTTCGGGACTTATCGATGTTTTCATGGACTCCCTAATGTTTTAATCGAACTTCGCGTTGGTTTCGAAAAATATCGTCTATCGAAAACGAAAAAGCATTGACTTAAGTCAAACCGGAAAGTCAAACCAAAGAAATCACTGAGCCAGTTACAAATGCTGAGCTGGATGGAAGATTCCTGAAGATACTCGAATATCCCTTGATATCGGTGGAAAAGGCGATGACATATGCTCCCACATCGGGAATTTGGCTAGTTTAGGTTTAAAGTTGTCTAGTATAAATACATATCGATGTATAGCCTTCAAAGCAGGCTTGAATAATTCGAAATCCCTTACTTTCGGATTTGGCAATAAAAATCATTTTCTATCTTTTCTTTTTTGTTAACCTTTACTTTCTTTGACTTATCCTTACTTTTGCGGAAATTCTTTAATATCTTTGGTGAGGTTTCTCTTTTCAGAACTTTTGGGACCTAACAATCGATTTACTTTCGGAAAATACAATGTGCGAAATTCGGTTCCCACAAATGTGATGCCTCAGGGACAGGAATCGGAGATGTGCTGACACAAGAAGGCAAACCAGTCGCATACTTCAGTGTGAAGCTGACCGGAGCAGCGCTCAACTGTCCGACCTATGACCAAGAGCTGTATGCACTCGTCCGGTCCTTAGAAACGTGGCAGCATTATCTATTTTCCAAAGAATTTGTGATTCATACCGACCATGAGACCTTGATGTACTTAAGAGGACAGACCACGCTGAAGAAGAGGCACGCCAGGTGGTTGGAGTTCATCGAAACCTTTCCATATGTCATCAAATACAAGAAGGGGTAGGAGAACATTGTGGCAGATGCACTATCCCGGCGTCATGCACTGATCTCAACAATGGAGGCTAAGATCATGGGGTTCAACCATCTAAAGGAGCTGTACGAGAAGGACCTGGACTTCGGAGATCTTTTCAGACAATGTGCCCACGGGACCTTGAGACCATATTATCTGCACAATGGGTTTCTTTTCAGGGACAAACGACTATGCATTCCCAGGAGCTCCATGAGGGAACTGATTGTAGGAGAAGCCCACGGTGGAGGCCTGATGGGACACTTCGGAGTTGCTAAGACCAAGATCATCCTCACCAAGCACTTCTTCTGGCCTCACCTCAAAAGAGACGTGGAGCGTTTCTATTCTAAGTGCACGACCTGTTTGAACGCCAAGTCCATGACACATTCCCACGGTCTCTATTTACCTTTGCCAATTCCTAACATGCCTTGGGTGGGTGTATATATGGATTTTCTTTTAGGCTTACCCATTGTCAAGCAAAAGGATTCTGTACTCATGGTGGTCGACAGGTTTTTAAAGATGGCACACTTTGTACCGTGTTATTGTGTTTAATTTCTTTTCTTTTATTTTCAGCAACATGTTATGCCATTAAATTCTTATGACCATTGTACTTTGCTTCAAGTCCCCTCGAAGGGCAAAGCTGTTCTGACTGTTTATAAAGTCCCCTCACAGCCGTGTATCATTATCAACTTTTATCATTACACAACCGAGTATTCTTCTTAAGAACAATCTCTTAGTCGCTTAGGTCAAAACCGGGTTTTGTCTAAGTTTTTATCAAGTCTTATCAAACTCTCTTCCATCGAATTTGTGGCGACTATCGATCCCCTTGTGTGCTAACCGATAAATTTTTAGCTCATCAGACAGTGCTGGATGGCCACCTGATCGAGAAACGGTTGAAAACCATCTATCACAAATCACCGAGACGCGTCCCCAGCCGTGTTCCGAAATCATCGTGCCACGTTCCGAAGAACATCGTACCATGTCCCGAGTCATCGTGCCGTGTTCCGATACCCAGTCCAAGTCACGATACCATCGCCCCGAGTTCCGTGCCTTCCGTACCGCATCTCAAGTAATCGTGTCACGTCCCAAAAGACTCACCCGCGTCCTGCTACCATCACCCCACTTCCCGAGACTTCCGTACTGTATCCCGAGTAATGGAGCCGCGTCTCAAGAGACTCACATGCGTCCCGATACCACCAACGCACGTCTCGATACTTTCTTCCTGTGTCCCGAGTCTACCGTACCGCATTCCGATATGATGCAATCATGGATGCAGAAACCAAACCTGGAACCGGATGTTACGATGCACCGGATGAACCAGAACACACGGAGGAGAGTCCACTTGAGCCATTGGTGATTGGAGACCATTTTCACCGAGCTAAAGCATCTTCTGAATCGATGTGTCGAGACAGAATACCCGCGTCTCGGTCTAGAATTGGAGATGGTTCGGATGAGCTGATTTATGACCATACCGATGCCCGTACCGATCGTAGCCGCGTCTCGACGCAAACCGGGAATGAAGGATCCATCATCAACCAGGCTATCGATCACTCTGCCGACCGGACCCGAGTCGTTTACCGCCTAACACTCGATGGCGAAGCTTTGTCTCGAGACAAATTGCCCATGACTCGAGCTGGATTCGATGATGGTCGAGACATCGAGCCCAGCACCGTATCGTACGAGACGGTTCACCCGAAGAAGACCCATTCGATCTCTCGACAGGACCGATGACTCGATCACGGGGTAAGACGCTCTAGCATGGCGTCCTGATGTTTCTCGATGACGGAGCTGCCGATGGTCCAGACGCGTCTCGATACAAATTCCCCGCATCCCGACATTTCGTTTCCGCGTCCCGAGCCAGCGATTCCGCGTCTCGATACTTTGCCCACGCGTCCAGACTGTTCACCATCCTACACGCGTCTCCATGACATTTTTCTCGGGCCAAAATTCGACCTACCAAAACTCAGAGTTTCATTAAACCGTCGGTCCATTTAATTTTTATTTCATGTCATTTTTATTTTAGTCTAAGACTTTACAGCTTCTTTGGCGTGGGAAAGAAACCCTTGTTTGCCAAGTTATTTAAGCTTTTTCCTTTGTAAAAACAAAACACTTTTGATCATTTATCATTCTAAGTATAGAAAAACTCTCTTGAGAATTTTCTCTTTTTTTTCTGCGTGAGCATACTTGTTGTCTGGTGTGTCATATCCATTCAACTCCCTTTGTTAGCGACTTGGTGCATCATATCCAAAGCTGGCTAAGGCGTGGTATATAAGAAGATCACCATCACTTCTGACGGTCCACCTCATTCCATCCAGTTCCGGTCTGATCAACCTCTGATCGGTTGATATCCGACTTATCTACCATTCCTTCAAGTGTTTTTCCTTGGGAGATTGTATCAAAGTGGTATCAGAGCACACTTGAAGGGGTATTTCTTTTTTTCATTTCATCAAAATTCTAAAACACTTCTTTTCTGTCTATCTAGAATCCGGGCCATCTATCTAGAATCCGGGCCATCTATCTACTTCACCTTCTAGTTTTTATTTCTGTTCTTGCATATATATTTAAAAAAAAAGAAAAAAAAAGTCAAAAAAAAAGATCTGATTTATTTTGTTTAGCGGTGAAGTGGTGGAAGAGAAATCCTGCTGGCTGAGGAGAAATTCAGCCTGATATTTGGCTAAGTCGGATTCCAAAAAAAAAATTCTCTTCTTCTTTCTATCTTTTTCTTTGGGGGGAAGTTTGTTTAGATCCATTGGATTTGACTGTTTGCTTGCCTGAAACCTTAGAGAAGAAACTTAGAGAGTTTTGTTTTGAGTGATCATAAAAAAAAAAAAAAAAGTGAGTTGTGTGGGTGAGAAGTAAATACAAAGAGGGTGAGTGTTGTTTCTTTTAATATGTTTGTTAAGTAATTTCAGGATCGATGGAGACTTATGAGGAGGAACCACCTGAACATTCCAACGCTGGTCTGTCAAATGTTCAAATGAGAGCTTTAAATGATTCCATGACCCGTTTGATGACTGCAGGATTGGAACAGCTTCATGTTAGATTGGATGAGACACAAGCTTCATCTCAACCGACCCAAACTAACCCGACCAACCCGCGGACCAGAAGGACCCAGCCTAGGAGAGCCACACGACGAGAGGACGAAGAGATTGAGGATGAGTTCTCAGATGAAATCCGATCCATTGCCCGTGGCCGAGGAGGTAACAGGTACCGAGAGCAAGGTAATGAAAATCCATTTGCTAGGAGAGCTGAAAGAGTTGATGATGGTATTGGTAGTCTTAAGTGAAAAATTCCAACTTTATGTGGCAAGAATGATCCTGATGCTTATCTTCAATGGGAAAGAAAAGTTGAATTGATTTTTGATTGCCAAAACTTTTTTCAGCTGAAAAAGGTTAGGCTTGCTGCAGCTGAATTTAGTGGCTATGCTATTAACTGGTATGACCAAGTGTTGACACTCAGGAGGAGAACGGTGGAGGACCCATTGCGGACTCGGAAGAACTCACGGGACTGATGAGGAAGCAATTCATCCCGACCCATTACAGCCGTGACCTGCACCACAAACTCAGGCGACTGAACCAAGGAACCAAGGGTGTAGAGGAATACTTTCAGGAGATGGAAATCTTGATGACCAAGGCAGATATTGAGGAAACCTTGGAGGCAACTTTGGCGCGGTTCATTGGTGGACTCAACCGAGACATTCAGGACAGGATTGAACTCCAGGAGTATGACAGCATAGAAGAGATGCTGCACAAGGCTATTTTGATTGAACAACAGACCAAAAGAAGCAGGTTCTCCCGGACCACCTACACCCCTCCGTCCAAACCGTCAGTCCAAGACAAAGCTAAGGCCATTGGCCAAAGTTCTTCTGATTTTAGAACTAACACTCTGCCATCACGTTTTGAAAAGCCTAAGGCCGTGGAAACCACGAGCAGAACTAGGGACATCAAATGTTTTAAGTGCCAGGGACTATGTCACTATGCCAACAAGTGTCCAAACAACCGTGTGATGGTTCTGTTAGACAATGGAGACATTGAGTCTGAACCATAAACAGAGGACACCGGCCCAGTTTTTGATAAAGGACCAGATGAGGATCTAGACCTTCCGGTCCAAGGCAGGTTACTAGTCACCAGAAAAGCCTTGAACATTCAGGCTAAGGCTGAAGACAGAGGTCAAAGAGAAAACCTCTTCCACACCCGTTGCCTTGTCCAAGATAAGGTATGCAGTTTAATTATTGATGGTGGGAGCTGTACTAATGTTGCTAGTGAGTCTCTTGTCAGCAAATTAGGCTTGGAAACCAGGAAGCACCTTTGGCCATATACTCTGGAATGGTTGAATGATGAGGGAGAAATGCAAGTGAAGGACCAGGTGGAAATCTCACTGTCCATTGGGCGGTATGAGGACAGCATCCTTTGTGATGTATTGCCCATGGATGCCAGCCATATTCTCTTAGGGCGGCCATGGCAGTATGATAGGAAGGTTGTTCATGATGGCTTCACCAATCGCCATTCCTTTGAACACAAAGGCAGGAAGATCACTTTGGCTCCTTTAACACCTCATGAGGTCCACCAGGACCAAATCCAGCTTAAGAAGAGCCGTGGTCCAGAAAAACTTCCTTCAGAGACCAAAGCTAAGAAATCCAATTTCTTTGCTAAGGCAAGTCAGGTAAGGAAATGTCTAAATTCTCAACAGACTTTGATCTTACTTTTGTTTAAAGAAACACTAATGGTCCAAAGTGATCAAACACTGGAGTTTCCAAGTGAACTTAGGCAGCTTTTGCAGGCCTATGATGATGTGTTTCGAGTGGAAAACCCAAGTGGTTTACCACCCATCCGTGGCATTGAACATCAAATTGATTTTGTCCCGGGAGCCACTTTGCCAAACCAGCCACCTTACAGAACCTATCCTGTGGAGACCAAGGAGCTGCAAAAACAGATTGGAGAACTCATGGATAAAGGCTATATCCAAGAAAGTATGAGTCCATGTGCTGTGCCAGTCCTTTTGGTACCAAAGAAGGATGGAAGCTGGAGGATGTGTGTGGATTGCAGAGTAATCAACCAAATCACAGTTAAGTATAGGCATCATATCCCACGTCTAGATGATATGCTTGATGAACTTCATGGTTCTAGTGTCTTTTGTAAGATAGATTTGAAATCAGGTTATCATCAGATTAGAATGAAAGAGGGTGATGAGTGGAAAACAGCCTTTAAAACTAAGGTAGGTTTGTATGAATGGTTGGTTATGCCATTTTTTGGGCTTACAAATGCACTTAGTACTTTTATGAGGTTGATGAACCATGTG